>VZSU01000434.1:756344-1016354 GCA_013398715.1 Nesospiza acunhae | reverse complement strand
TTCATTCCCCACACATCCCGCGGGAGCGGTGCCAGTGGAGCCACTCAGCTCCAGGAGCTGCGTGGGCTCCCTGGCCGCAGCGAGGGCACACCCCGGGCTGCCTGGACATAATGGCACTCCCCGACCCTGTGGTGGTGATGCCTGCTATTTCTCTCTGTCTCCCCTTTTTCTCTCTCCTCAGCCCTTTTCATTTTTCCTTCCTCGTTTTTTGTCTTTTCTATTCCTCTTTAGTAGGGCAATGCCTTTTTTTGTTACCAATAAATGATTCTCAGATACAATTATTTCTCTCGTTTGACTTAATTTTGTCCTGTAGCATTGCTTTAAGAAGAACTCCCAGCAGTTCCACATAGTGGAACATGACCACTGACTAAGGGCTTGATCCATTACCCAGAAAAAACAAAGGAAATTCTAAATAACTCAAAATTCTAAATAACTCAAATTTCACAGGCTTAGGTGAAAACTCATATTTTTGAAATATTCAAATTACAAAAGAATGTCACTCTGTGAATGATGTGAAAGGAAACAGGCATTCAGACCCTTTCAAGGACTAGAATGAAGAACCCTTATATATGTTTGGAAAATCAACCTTCTGACTGATCACCAGTGTATTTGGAGCTCTAATAGCAATATGCTGTTATTACTGCATGTATATATATATTACTTTGTCTAAGTTTAAATATGTTTATGACTTCAATCTTGTGGGTTTTAGCTTCTTTTTAGCCTCTAGAACTTAATCAGCATTCAACCAAATCTTACTCTGGCTGTTGATAGTGTACAACTCTAATTCTAAAGGCACTTGTTTCTCAGAGATAAACTTTCTGTGCAGGAACTAAGCATAATTACACATTCCAAGTTTTGAAATAAAAATATATTTAGCAATGTAGTTATAGCTATCCTTAGAGTTCTGATGAGGAAAGAGAGAAAGACAAGATTATTCTATGATGGAGTGAAAAAACTTTTTCTGAGTCTTCCCTTGAAGGCACTCCAAAGAACTCCGTAGGCATACATCCTGAATCTTCCCTGGTGTCAAGCAAATCTTCAAGGATAATTATTGTGTAAGAAATCACTGTCTTCACAACAGCTATCCTAGTTTTGGAAGAGTAAAGGGCAAAATATGGAGTAAGAAGTAAGAACAAGACTATCAAAAGTGTAATGATGTTTTCTTTATTCCTTTCTTTCCCCTAACCAGACCCAGCACAAGGAGAAAATAAGATGTTTGCAAAAGGACTGCAATATAATTTGGCTGCATATTCCACAATAATCTGAAGGCTATTTATTTTCCGCCAGGGTATATTTGGAAATAATTTGTGTTATGGATTTAAGGAATTGTGAAAACAATCTATTATGAGGACAGATGGAGAAAGCTGTATGCAGAGAACAATTAGTGTAATATAAGAAATTCTAAAAATTCAGAATTCAGAGCTAGAGCTTCATTATTTATAGGTCTCCTTGCACAGATGTAGCTAAAATGTCCCATTTTTTAAATATTTTTTCTCTTTTTCTGAAAAATGTGCCGTGGATCATTACTTAGACAATGTCATGTTGGAATTTCAATATTTTATCCATAAGACTAATTAAGTCCACATAGCTAAATTTATGATCTCCTACCACACATAGAACTGTTGATTATTCAGACAAAGAAAATAAGCAAACTCAATTAGTTTTATGACTTAGAATGTAAGCTGATAGAGGAGAGATTTACAGTCAAATTCTGGCTCTAAAAAACATTAAGGTATTTTATCTTAAGTGTAGCACAGAAGTAAGTGCTACTTCTCCCAAATTAAAGATATAACTGTTGGAAAAGTCAGGCTCACACATGTTAACTTTTCAGCTTCCAATTAGCATTTAATTATTTGATGTACAATGAAGCTCTTACATATAGAAGAAGGTAGACTTTTTTATCCAACATTTCCTTTAGACTATGAGGCTGGGTGCATAATCAGAACACACTAACACAAGTCAGGTGAGAAGAAATCTCAGATTATTAATCATACATATTTACTCTGAATTTGAACTATTAAATCACAAAGACTGCAATTCTTAAGGTTTCAACTCTTAATAGAGCAAAATACTGGCAGAGATTTCCAAACTCCATAAGAAAAATAAAGCCAGGGAGCTGACTTGAAATAGTTGATACCTTGATACCCAGAACAAATACTTTATTAGGGATGTCCTGCAGAACACAATGCCTTTCTGTTGCTCACTAGCAAGTAACTTAATAACTAGCAGCATTTGGGTTTACAGGAATTTCTGGTTTTAAGTATCAGATTTTGTTCTGCAAACCCTCTCAATTGTAGTGTTTTTATAAATTGAAGCAAAAATGCAAGCCTATTAAAGCCCTGCAGGCTTGTTGCTATACAATGTTATATATCCAAACAATGATGCACAGAAACGGGTTTAAAGCTATCTACCTCAATAGAAACACTGGAGCAAATGTAGCTTGAGAACAATCTCAGCCCAATGACTGAATAAGCTGAAATGAAACCAATTGCTAATTTAAAAACAATAGCAATGGGACTCTAAATAGCATGTCTCTAAAACTGTTTTTAGGAATATTCCACTCCTTTTCCCAAGTGAAATTTTCTGAAACTTTTTCAGGTTATTTTTTCTTATCTTATGGATTTTTAAAAAATGTTTGTCCTTTCATGAAATGTTGGAGAATTGAATGTGAAATATTAATATTTTTTATGTGCATAGAGTTCATTTTCACATCTATCTGTTAAAATTCTTTGCCTCAAAATGGGAGGTTTGTCATTTCATTATTTAAAAGTCTGACCTTAAAAATTACCTAAAAAATTACCTGAAAAATTCCACAAAAAAAATGGGCTTAAAACTGTAGGCTGTAAGAAATTATCATCAAACTGCACTTCTTTTTTGGTTAAAAAACCACAAATTGCTAAATTTATGATTCTTGTCTGAAAATAATAGTATTTTTATTTTTCCAATGTGTTTAATAAAGTATAGTTTTCAGCATAATTTTGGAATTTTTGCTTTTTTCCCACACGTCTGGGACTGGAGATTTCAGCACATGAGAAAAAGAGGTCTTCTGAGCAACAACTAGTTGCAGAACTGAATAACATCTGAAAGAAATCCATCACTGAAAGATATTGATTTAATTTCAAAAAAAACCACATTGACTAAAGTACTTTTTGAAACACAAAGTCTCAAAGAAATTTGGAAAAAAAATGGGGAAGAATTTTTGCAGTTTTTCTTCCCACAAAAATATCCCCAACAGAAACAGACCTATATTTTTTCACTTATCTCTCTGTCCTGGTTTCAATCAGAACAGAGCTAATTTTCTTTGCAGTGGTTGTAAGGTGGCAGAGCCTAGACCCACATGGGCATGTCTAGGTTTATATTCTGTACCAATTCATGTCATTGCTGGAGAGTGGAAGCAAGAGACTGTCTCTTTTGGGAGGAAGGACATGGCTTTGCGTGGAACAGAAGCATGGAGGGGTAGGGAATCCATTGGCCACTGTTGGAAGTGGTCCATGTTGAGTATTTTTGCATGTGAATCTTCTTTTTGCATGCTTTTAGTACTAATACTGTTGTTGTTACTTTTTGTTTTCTTATCTTCATTGCTGTTTCCAGTGTATTGTTCTTATCTCAACCTGTGGTCTCTGCCTTTTGTCTCCCACAGGAGCAGGGGAGTGAAGCAAGTTGCGGTTGCCTTTTTAGTGGAATAATAATTTGAAGAATATCATTCCTAAAGGACTTTGACAGTTCTGAGGAAGACTCGGATAAGCAGCTAATTGTGTATAGCTGGAATCAGAAGGATGTGTTAGGAATTTTCTTTATTCCTTGTGTTTCTGAAAAGTGCATGATTTCTTCACGATACTCTGTAGAGAACACTGCAGAGCTTGATGTGAATATTGTATATCTGCCGTCTTCCCACACTTGAGGAATCATCTTTTTGCTAAGAATATCTGAAAACAACGGCTTTCAGTGTTATAACTTGTTTGGTAATGCATTTCACAGAGCGCCTCTTTTATCCTTTGTTCTGTTATCCTTCATATCTTCAGTATCCATACAATGAATTTTTAGTTGATTCTGATCCAATTTTCTTTTGTATGTACTTTGTTAAGTCATGCTTTCACAATTTTTTAGTAAAACCTGCTTTTGCTAATACCTTTGAAAGTGATTCCTTAAGTGGCCTAACCATTCATTCACAACACTACAGAGCCTCAAAGTTGTTCCACAGTTATAAAATTATTCCAGCTGCATAAAAAAAAAAAAAAAAGACACAAAAATATCATGAACTGGTAATGGTAATGATGTAGAACTACTAAATATATTTCTATTTAAAAAATGCAATTTCATTGCAGTCAATTTTCACAGCATTTTGAATGTTCCACCAAAGAAAATACCAGAGTCTCAGTGTTGATAATGAGAATCTGAGTTTTTCCTGGTTTACTTTAACTTTCGTCATAGAACTATGCCAATTTTTCCAGCACAGCAAGGACATTGATGGTTGATATGAGTCCAGAGGAGGACCACCAAGTTGAATCGGAGTCCTATGAGGAAACTCTAAGATAATCAAAATTGTTGAGAAGTTGAGAGTTGAGAGTTTCCTATGAGGAAACTCTAAGATAATCAAGATTGTTGAGAAGGGAAGGCTTTGATGTGACCTAATTGTGGCCTTTCAGTATCTGAAAGGAGCCTACAAGAAAAATGGGGAGAAAGACCTTTTTACTAGAACATATAGTGACAGGACAAATGATAATGACTTTAAACTGAAAGAAAGTAGAAAAAAATTCTTTAGTGTGATTGCTGGTGAGGCACAAGAACAGGTTGGGGTTGGTCTGAGAAGTTGTGAATGCCCCATCCCTGGAAATGTTCAAGCCAGGTTAGTTGGAGCTCTAAGAACCTTGGTTTCGGTGAAAGATGTCTAGACCCACAGCAGGGGGCTGTAGCTACACAATCTTTAAGGTCCCTGCCAATCCAAAACAATTCTATGATTTTGTGAAATAAAGTTTATAAAACAGGTCTTTCATTTCAGTAGTATTCCTGGAACTAAAGTGGTTTGTTCAGTTCACCCTCTTCACTAAACTATTGAGGAGTTTAAAAAAAAGGTTTAATGGAAAATGAAGGATAAATAATGTAGTTTATGTGTGTCTTCAAAATAATTTATTAGTGGCACGAGGTATTAGAATATAGATAGAATAAGATTCCAGTCTTCTAAAAGACTATTATTTACCTAGTCATTAGTTGACAGTTACTTTCACAGGTTGTTAAGATTTATTATCTAATGAAATAATTATAGAATTTTTTAAATAACACATTTTCATGTGTTATTAAAAACATATAATAGGTCTTATATCACAAAAGCTGTAATGTCCTAGCATGGAGAAGAGGAAATTGAGAGAAATTCTTATCAATGCATACAAATAACATAAGGGTGGATGTCAAGAAGATCATGACAGACTCTTTTCAGAGGTACTTAGCAAGACAATATAGGGCAACAGACACAAGCTGAAACATGGGAAATTTGATCTCTCTGTCAGGAAAAAGTACCTTGTTTTGAATATGGGAAAGCACTGGAACAGGCTGCCCTGAGAGGTAGTGGAGGGTCCTCTCTGAAGAGATCCAAACTCCATCTGGATGTGATCCTGTGCAACCTGCTTTAGGTGAATCTGCTTTAGGAGGAAGGTTAAACTAGGTGATCTCCCAAAAATTCTGTGATTCTGTGTTTATCACTGCAGCTAAAGGATTATCTTACTTATGCAGAAATATTTTTCAGGCATAAATGCAGAGAATTAAAATGCATTTTCACTAAGCAGTCATGATTGTCTTGCATTTTATGAATTATATGTGAAAAACTGACACCTGAAAGAGAGATATATATGTATTGTTTCTATGTATATGTACTGTTTCTATGTATATGTACATGTTATAAATTAAATACACTGCATTATTTTCCTAGACTGTTTTTTTAATCTTCCATTATAAATAGGAATATAATTGCTTCCCCTTAAGACCACTTGAGTACAAATGAATAGTTTAATTTAAAAGCTGAAGATGTCATGAATAGGAGATGAAATTCACTGATTTGTCTCTAAGGTTTGCATTAGCAAGAATTTTTATCAATGAAAATGCTACTGTATTGAGGTATGATAATAACACTTGGATTCTAAATTTTTTTTCTTGAAATTTTGATAGAAATATCCACCTTTTTTTTGCTTAAGTGATGTTCCAGAACTCTTCACAGAATCAAAGAATGGTTAAAGTCGGACAGGACCACTGGTGGGGGGTCAACTTGTCCAATCTCCAATTCATCAACAGTCATCCCAGAACATATTGCACAGCTTGGCATACAGATGGGTTTTGATTATATCCAGAGAAGGAGACCTCACAATCTCTCTGTGCACTCTATTCTAGTGCTTAGTCACTAACACAACAGAGAAGTTCTCCTTATTTGGGTGGAACTTCCTGTGCATCAATTTCTGCCTGTTGCCTCTTGTCTTATTGCTCGGCACTACTGAGCAGAGTCTGGCTCCATTCTCTTTACCCCCTCTCTTCAGACACTGAGAGACATTGATGAAACCCCCACACTGTTGTCTTGAGGCTGAACAGGCCCAGCTCCCTTAGCCATTCCTCATAAGAGAGGCGTTCCAGACCCTTAATCATCTGTGCCGGTTTCCACTGGACTCTTTCCAGGAGCCCCAACTCGTGCTGAAGAGTCCAGAACTGCACACAGCACTCCAATTGTGGCCTTAGCTGGGCTGAGTAAAAGGGCAAGATCACCTCCCCTGACCTGCTGACAAAGGTCTTACAAACACACTCCAGGATAATTTGTCCTATTTGGCATGCTTGGCCCCTTCAGATGTACATGTCAGTAGCAGTTATATGTTGCAGAAAAAAAAGAAAATCCTTACCATAGCAGGACACTTCACTAATGAGTTTGATAATAACAGGGTTCATATTCCTCAAGACTTACTTCTCTTAGTCTCTTCCATAGATTTTCCAAGTGGTGCTCTGTTGGTGGCTGAAAAATGATTGGAGCAGGTTCCAAATGAACCAGGATGACTTTAGCTACTTCACTTCATCCTTATATTCACAACAATCTATCCAAACACTGCAAACCATTTTTCTTCTGCAGACTAAGCAATTGAATATTTCAGGCAATTCATTGCTTTTGCTCTGTTTTGCTCCCTGTTTGCCTGCCGAAGTTGTTAAAATTCTCTGATGTGTCAGGTGTTTCAACCAGCCCTAGGTGAGAAGCTGATAATGCTTGTCACCAGGCAAAGTATAATTGCCAAAAACACAAGCTCTGAGTAATGAAAACAAGTAAAGGTCAGAACTACAGGTGGTAGATCAAATGAGATATAAAGCGACTCAAAACATGATAAATACTTTCTTCATTTTCCTTTTTCTTCCCTTTTTTTTTTTTTGTTTAGAAAAGTTTAATGTGAGGCACCTTTCCTTAAAAGTAGCAAAAGCAAAATTTAATTGCTTTCTCCAATAATACTGGGAAACAAATAGCATTGAAAACTATCCCAGTCCTCTTGTGGTTTTGTTTGCTTAGGTTTGTTTGCTTGGGTTTGTTTTTTTGTTTGTTTTATTCTTGTGATTATGCAATAATTGTTGGCATTTCTGAAAATATTTCCTATCTTCACCTAAGAGCCTCTTTAGGATATAACCTTTAAATGGTGGAAAAATGCACAAACAAGTAAAGGCATAGCAGCTCTACCAGTGTGCCAGTAAGTGATTTGTGTTTGTTGTTTTTGTTATTAGTGTGCAGTTGAAGATGTCTTTCTAGGACAAGTAGTATTCTGCTTGATTACAAATAATACAAGCTTTCAGTTTTGCTACTGTAACTGACATAAATTGTGCTAGAAACTGTCAGTCATGTGGATTCATGACAACCATATCTTAAAAAAATTGGCATTTCATTCCATAAAAGAAAATGATATCTCCTACAGAATTACTCGAGCTACTAAAAAAACCCCAGTCTGGCTTTTTAAAATAGGATGTTATTATCCTTGTGCTCTTTTTTTTTGTTTGTTTGTTTTTAAGGAATATCAAACTAATTATAGGATGTTCATAATTTGTAGAATTTACCATTAGATGACCAGTCTTAGACAAATAAAAAATCAAACTCCATATGTCTCCCAGCTATTCCAGTGAATTTCCCTGTCCTCAGAGGAGTGTGTAGATTGCTAACTAAAAGGAAATTGTGTTGCCCAAACATCAGCTACAGTACAATATAACTACTGATCATTAGAGTACAAATCTCCAGAGTAGGAAATCACTGTCTCTAATCTGTGTTGTTAAATTTATGTTTAAGTAGGGAGCAGACCAAGGTGATTGTGAAGCTTAACATGAATATGCATATTACTTTTACTGACAGTCTGAATTCAGAGCACTGTCTCTGCTCACTGTAGGTGGCATTGGGACACCACAATTTCCTTGTACAGTATCAGTAATACAGCACAGATGCAAGGACAGCTGCAAGAGAAAAATTCTGCAAAAAGTAGTCCTGAAAATGTTGAGACTTATCAATCACTCAAAATTAAATTATGTTATTGGTGTGTGCTGTAAAATATGGTTATGAGTCAGCTTTTTGTCCTAGTTCCATGTTTGAGGATATTCCAGCATACAGTGTGGCCAGACCTCTGCTCAAGGCTACTCATAGAAAGGATTAATTGATTTAGATAGGAATCTGGATCTGACTGTGGATCTCTGATGGAAGTCCTAGCAACTGAGCTGAGAAGTTTTCTGCTTTTCTGTGTGTTCTTGCAGTCTTGTTCAGAAATCCAGTCCAAAGGATGACATATTTCTTCTTTAAGGTCTGGTTTTGAAATGAATATTTTTCCTGTCAAAAGAAATTTTTTAAAAAATCAAAAAATTCTGACCAGCTTTTATAATAAGCACTCAGTTATGTGGACTTGATTTTTAGGTGAAACTGGATAATTTCAAATTTTTTATCAACTAAGTTTGACATACAGCTGTCATAAATAAAAAAGGAAAAACTACATGACTCCTATTCACTTGTTTTATCTGTTTCTCTTGGAGCCACATTTCTTCAAATGATAAATTTGTAACTTTGTCATTCTGCACTTACCTGTTCTTTTCAAATATGCCATACATATTTAAGTAGAAAAGGATGACTTGTCATCCTTTTTATTGTGGATGACTGTCTTTATTACAATACTCTTTATAACTGTAATGTATCCTCACCTTGACTATTGCATGAATTTTTGACTAGAAAGAATCTAATAAAACTGGAAAAGGCTAAAAGTAGTATGACATCAATTATGAGAAAAGTGGTAGAATTTCCATGAAAAGCAGGCTAAATACAACAGTTCTTTGCAATGGTAGCCCAGCTATCTGATAAGACTTCTTCAAGAATGAGTGACAAAAGAAGGTGAATAGGGAGTTGCCATGCCTGGGGAAAAATTCCAGTATCCATATGAAGCAGAACAAAAGGACAGTGAAAGTTAGAAAGTAACCACAAATTAAATGTTCATTATATAAGTTTAAATTGGAGCAAAAAGAGCATTTTCATATATATGTGATTATGTTGCCAGAAGAAAGTGAAGGGATTAAAACCACAGAAATACTTGAATCTTCCCATATATTTTGTGATCTAAAAAAATTTACAGAAGCATGTCTTTAAATAGCATTTTTTTTCCCCAGAAAATACTTTGGATTGGATTTATCCAGTTCACAAGCTGAAACTAGGAGATTTTACTTGGTTTAGGAAAGAGATGACAGACTGTGTATAATCATACAATTTTTATCCTGCCAAGAAGACATACACTAATGAACAGGGAAAGAATGGAACAGCTGGAGACTACTTGCCTGTTCTCAGACACACTGCTTTTTCAGGCAGTACTACTGTCTCAAAAGTCACTCATGGATTTTTCCAAGGCCATAGAGTTGGCCATGTAGATGATTTGCTCAGGCATTGCTGAAAATCTACTCCCTCCTTCCTTCTTCATACCTTCCTTCTTTAAATTTGCTTTCTTTCCATATCTACTTTCTAAAGTAAACCTTGCTGACTCTTCTATCCCAGTGTGCAGTCTTGGGTTTGTTTTTCTTTCAATGGGGGAATATAAGATACCTAAATACTTGAGTTTACTAAAATGAAGACAGTTCGACATATATATTTTAATGAGTTTCAAAAGCATATTTTTGTCTCTGTATGGGTTATACATAAGTGAAGTACTAATGTTGCACGCACACATAAATTATGCAAATGTGATGTAATATAGAAAAGTTGGAGAGATAAGTGAGATGCAGATTTTGAAGTGTGGATGCATATGCATACACAGAATTGACTTCTGACTGCAATGGAAACTAATGAATACTACTTGGGCAAATGTACTTTTTGCATGACAGAAATTCAAAATCAACAACTCGTGCTTCTCACTTCACTTTTGTTTATGAACTCTTTAAAAATAAACAAAATATTCTCACTGCTGGCTTCATTAGCTGTAATATGGAGAAAATTGTTTATTCTATTTTACCCATCAATGACTTAAACTAGTCTAGTGGTTCTGATTCATTCAAAAAATTTATTTTACAAGGTGAAACCTTTCTTCCTTTACAAATGCATCATGTTATGTATATTCTTGCCAATATCTGCACTAGAAAATCAAAGCCAAGACCTTGCATGAATTGAAAATACAATATGGAATCCACAAAATATGGCATGGGTGATGTGAAAAAGGCTTTATAAAAATTAGCCTAGTTAATTGGTAATATTTTACAGCATGAAGACATTGAGGTTTTTTTTTGAATTATTGGAATAGAAGATATATATTTTAAAACTGTTTATTTGAACTGAAAATAGCAGATTTCCACAAAGATCACTGTTCAATCTATAGTTCATTTTAATTAGCCTACAAAATCTACCAAAAAATACTTCCCAGAAAAATATGCATTGTATAGATTGAATTTTTAAGCTTAAACACTACATAACAGATTTGGATCAATTCACAGTAGACCAGTATATATTACATAAAGATTTCAGAATTGTCATGAAAAATATAAATAAAATCTTTTAGCCAGCATTCTTTGTTGCGACAACGTGTTAACTCCCTGGCTAGCTTGACCACACGTCGCTAGCAGTAGTTGTTGCCGTGGGTCCTGGCTCGACCCAGCCGGGTGGCCACTGGAAGCCCACACTCCGAGCAAGGAGTGTAATGGGGCTGGTGGCTGGAGAGCACTGGGGCACTCCCCACATCGTGGTGGGGAAGGCCGCTCCCAGACGAACGAGGGAAGAGAAAACACGTGTAGCGAAGTGGTGCAGATGAAAGAGATTCAGAGGCAGCAGTTTATCACAGGGAAAAGGGTTTATTGGGAGAAGGAACAAGGAGGTGTGGGCAAGGGAAGACCTGCAGTAAACTGCCCCGAGGCGGGGCTTGGTATAGAACTTAAATAACTTAAGAAAGGGGAGGAACATACATGAACAGACAAATCAAGATACAATATTGTATGATGAACAGAATACATGGACCAATAGGGGATAGACATGGGAGGGGTTAGCCCACCTGCACCAATCAGCCCCTGCCCAAGGTAGAAGCTTCTGGACCTTAGGAGGGGACAGGGGATGACGGGCAGGCGGGTTACCAAAGTAACAGGGGAGGGGAAACCGAGATAATTAGGAAAACAAGGAGGGGTTTAACTGATAGACATATAAACCGATACAAAAAGGCGGGAGTTACTAAGGCAACATATGATTGATATAAAACCGCAGGGGGGAAGGGAACCCGAGACTGAACATTAAACTTATAAAACAGCATAATCTTTGAACATACAACCAAGAACCATAAATGAACTTCAAAACACACCCAACATCTCCCCCTTTTTTACACAAAAAAAAAAAAAGAAAAAGAAAATGTGAGGGAGAGGGGTGACAAACAAAATATTAAATTGTCCGATTGCCATCTTCCCAAGAGGGAAGACTGGCATCTTCATAGGGAGTCTCTGGTGTGGATGCTGGAGGAGGGTAGGAAGGTGCCATCTCCTCGCATGCGGGTGGAGGTTCCGTCTCGATGGAGATGGCATTCACTTCGGGGGAGGGGATCACTCTTTGCAAAAGTCTCTTAACGCAAATCCAAACAAACGATGAACTCAGGATAACAAAAATGAAGGCAAGCAAAACATAAATAATGTCTTTCACAACTGAAATGGCCCACTTCGACATCCCGGCTCCCGAAAAGAGGTTGTAAAGCCAGTCTGATGACTCTTGTTGTGAGGTTATGGATCAGCCACTCCATGTCACTGATCTTAGCCCGCACGTCGTCAGCCTTGGATGTTAAATTAAAACAACAGGGTCCCTTAAATTCCCTGCATGAGTGGTGATGCAGTAACAGTAGATAGTCGATTGCCGCCCGATTTTGCAGGGCGGCCTGTCTGGTAATTTTCTCCTCCTCAAGGAGTTCACTAAGTGCAGCTGAAGTCAAATTTGCTTGTTTGGCCACCCAACATTCTAATTCTCCCAATTCGCCCAGTGCTTTGCTCACCACAATCCATGGCAACAGCACGGACATTGCGATCCTTTTGGATCTCGGCCAATGAACAATTTCAGGATCGCAATGGGAATCCAATTGCGCTACACTCCTTTTTTGCTGAAACACACCACCTGTGTAATTTGGTGTCTGCCAATTCACAATTTCTGACATGTTGGGGGAAAACAGCGTCAGCTGCCTGACGGTGCACAGACCTCCTACGAGGAGGGAGGGGATGCCCGCCCAAGTTTGGTCTCCGCAAACGAAAAAATAGCCTTTGGGAAGGGCACGGGCGATGAGGTCAGAGGTGGTGGCCTGGTAGATTAGAACAGTTTTTCTGCACCACACTTTAGATGTAAACTTGATTTTTGTCTGCCTTATTGCTATTAATTTGCCCGAATGTTCTTGGGTCCGGGTGGGTTGGAACTGAAAACAAAGAACGGCTTTGGAAGAACCGAGCAAATCAAATCCCAAGGGTTCATGATCCATATAGGGAAGGTGAGTGAAGATGGGCCGGGCGGAAAGTAAGGAGGGGTTAAGATGGAAGGGAAAGGCATTTGGTGGGAGGGGGATCCCGACCAGACAGGTTCCCAGGGGGCTTTCTGCATCACCACCATCATGCAGGCAGATGTCTTGGCGGCCGAGCGACCGTGCGAGCACTTTCCAGATATTATCGTGCGGCTGGGAGACTGGCCATGGAGTGGCAGGTGTTATCATCACTCCAAAGGCCAGAAGAGCCATCAGAACTGGGATGATCGACATGGTGGAAGTCGTGGGCCTACAAAACGAAACAAACATAAACATATTAAAATCGGAACAGGTCACAGTCTCGGGGGGAGGGATTCGGGTCGAACAGGAGGTCTAAATTAAGGGAATCTGTAGAAGGGGAGAACCCAGAGTTCCAATAAGGGGAGGAATCAGGGGGCTCAGGCGAGGGAGGAGGAAGGGCTCGATCTGGGGGGAAAAGTCTAAATGGAGTGATTCGGGGGAAGAGCAATCGAGGGAGTCTGAAGGTAAAGGTGGGTCGGGGTCCGGTGGAGAATGATGATCTGGCTGGGACTCTGGGTAGGGGGCAGAATCGGGTCTCCACCGGCGCTGCCAACTTGACACCCGGACTTGGGGTGTTGGCGTCTTCCCGTTTCCCGTGCAGGGGACAAAAGGCTGGACCCAGCGGGAAGGAACCCACTTGGGGCTCGAGGGAGTGGACACGCAAGCGTATCCCCTCCCCCAGGTCACAAGCTCAAATGGTCCCTCCTGCCGCCAGGTCTCCGGGTCCCTCACCAGAACTGGGGGCCTCTCCTTCACCCATAGGTCGCCGTGCCCCCCGAAATGCCGCACAATGGGCGGGTTCAGGTTGTCAAAAGAACAATTTAAGAAGTTGATAGTATAAGTGGCCCGAGATAACTGGGTCTGAGGGGACTCCATCTTCATTGCCGGTGTTAAATGCACGAGGACGCGCTTAAGGCTCTGATGGGTCCTCTCAATCACGGCCTGTCCTGTGGGGGAATAAGGGATGCCAGTTTTATGTTCAATTCCCCATCGCTGCAGGAAGCTCCTAAGCTCCCTGGAAACGTACGCAGGCCCATTGTCCGTTTTTAGAACCTTGGGGATGCCCAACACGGAGAAAGCCTGGATGAGATGTTTTTGAACATCCACGGCTCTCTCCCCTGTGTGGGCAGAGGCGAAAACAGCGCTGGAAAAGGTGTCCACGGAAACGTGGATGTACTTGAGGCGGCCAAATGATGGAATTTTGGTGACGTCGGTCTGCCATGCCTCACAGCTCAAAAGTCCCCGGGGGTTTGTGCCAGCGGGCAGAGATGGCATTTGATCCTGCTGACACTGGGGGCATGTGGCCACAATGACCTTGGCCTGGTCGCACGTAAGATGGAATTGGCGGACCAGACCAGGCGCATTCTGATGAAAGAGCTGGTGGCTGATCTTGGCCTGTTGGAACACGTCCGGGAGTGGGGCATGCTTCACCGCTGCGGCGAGCCTCCACTCGGGTGCAATATCCACAGGGGCCACAAGAGCATCAGCCCTGTGGTTACCCTTGGATATGTACCCGGGCAGATCTGTGTGGGACCTGGTATGCATCACATAGAACATCTGCTCCCTCCGGGAAATGAGCTCAATCAGTTTTGAGAGCAGATGATATAAGGCCAAATTGGGAACTTCTTGCAGAACCGCATTTTCTGCTCTTGCAACCACACCTACTACATACGCCGAATCCGTGACCAAATTGAAGGGTCTATCATGGAATTTCTCGAATGCCCTGATGACAGCATCCAACTCAGTGACCTGAGGGGAACCCTCAACAACACTAACATCCATCTCCCAACGCTGAGTTTTGGGGTCTACCCAAGTCATTACTGACTTGTGCGACCTCCCAGATGCGTCTGTGAACACGGTCAGAGCATCGAGTGGGACCCTGCTTAGAACCTTTTTGGTAGAAAATTTGAAATGCAGGTCTTCGTTGAACAATACGTGGGCGGGATGCCCAACATTGACCTGCCCGGTATAGTTAGCAACAGCAAATTGAAGAACCTCGCTTTCTGAAAGAAGTTCGTTTAACATTTTAGATTGCAGTTTGCCAGATTTTAATTCAATTGAGATGTGAATGCATCCAAAGTCCACACCTGCCAACTCCCTGATCCGCAAGCGAGCCTTGCAGATCAGTTCCGCCACCAGCTTGTGTGGCCTTGTAATCCTTTTGGACCGGTGATGGCTGAGGAACACCCACTCTATAATTAAGAGGGGGTCCCCTGAGCCCCGGTCCTTGCCCTTCTTTCCCTTGGATGTCATTTGGGACTTGTCCCATTGAAAAATGAGACCGTGGAGGTGTGGCAGTCGGCCTAATATGATAAATTTGAAGGGCAGGCCCGGGTTGTAGCGATGGGCCTGCCGTGCCCCGATGTACTTACAAACCTTCTCCAGCGATGCCTTGGCCTCTGGGGTGAGTTCCCTAGGCGAACAGAGTGCCTCTCCCCCTTTCAACAAATTGAAAAGGGGGGCCAGGTCCTCGGTGGTGATACCCAGCCAGGGTCTCACCCAGTTCAAAGCCCCACACAGCTGGTGGGCATCCGCCAAGGTCTTCACCTTAGGGTGAATTGCCAATTTTTGCGGAACAATGGTCCGCTTGCTGATCTCAAGGCCCAGGTACTTCCAGGGTGGCATCCGCTGAATCTTTTCACTCCGGAGCTCGAACCCTGCAGCGATTAAACAATCTGTCACACAGGAGAGCATGTGGACCAACAGGTCGTCGTCGCGGGCACAGACCAACACATCATCCATGTAATGATGGATGATCACATTGCCATATCTCTCGCGGATAGGCGCGAGGAGGGCAGCAACGTACCACTAGCAAATAATTGGGCTGTTCTTCATGCCCTGGGGCAAAACCCGCCAGTGGTAGCGTTTGCCGGGAGCTTCACAGTTCAAAGAAAGAACCGTGAACGCAAAACGCGGGGCGTCATCCGGGTGTAGGGGAATTTGGAAAAAGCAATCTTTTATGTCAATAACAGCCAGATTCCAATTTTGGGGGAGCATCGAAGGGGACGGCATCCCTGGGTGGAGGACACCCATATCATGAATGATATTATTAATTTGGCGGAGGTCATGAAGGAGCCGCCATTTGCCAGATGAGTTTTTGATGACAAACAGTGGGGAGTTCCATGGTGACATGGTCTCCACCAGGTTGCCCTTCCAGACTTGCTCCTCCACGAGCTCCGTGAGCGCTTTGAATTTTTGCTTATTTAGCGGCCACTGCCTCACCTGGATTGGTTTGTCAGATTTCCAATTCAATTTCCAGGTGGCATACTCTTCAGTGACCGCTGCCCGAAAAACCTGGTGAGGAGCCGGGAGGTCAATTTTGGCTCCCCACTGGGCAAGGGTGTCTCTCCCCCAGAGAGGCTCGTTGTAATCCAAGATGAACGGGCGTACTTGCGCCAATTGCCCATCCAGTCCCATAATTTGCACAATGCTCTTAGATTGTCGGGCCAATTCTGTCCCCCCTACACCTGAGATGTGGCCTCCAACGTCCTGCAACTCCCAGCGTGACGGCCATTCCCGAGCGGGAATGGGAATGCCCCCACGTCTGCCCCCGTGTCTAACATCCCCCAGATAGTAATGGAGTCCCTCCCCCTGGTGAGCTGGCACTCGAGGCAGGGCTTGGAAGATCCCAGCCTCTGTGCCCAGGCCACTGTAGGGACCTCCTTGATGTGTTGCTGGGGGCCCCTACGGAAACTGGGAAGAGCAGCCCGTTGGCGGGGGCAGTCAGGGTCCCAGTCACCGGTCTTCATCAGGTCGATCTCGTCGACCGGGATGGCCTGTGCGATGACCTTCCCTTTGGGGAGTAACAAGGGGGGATGGAGACACGATATGGCGAGTGTAAAAGTGTGTTGGTCCGAGGACACCAAGGCAGGATATACTTGCAGTTCAGATGGAGTGAACTTGGTGTCCCCCAAACGATGAACCGATGGTCGAAGCGACTCCAGTTACCTGGGGCTTCAGTGCACACGGCGAGGAAATGAATGTCCTGGTCCCGCAGGTGAAGGGGCCTTGCTGTGACCAACCTAAAAGGGGAATGCAGAGAAAAGGTAGTTAGAACCGGTTCTGATGGAAGACCCGGTGCCGCACAGGAAAGGCAGCCAACACCCTGGGATGTCATGTCCTGGTTATTGTCAAGTGCGGCAGATAAGATCTGTTTGTCCCGCCTCGATGGTCTGGGCGGGACTGGCGGCAGGCTCTCCCCCTCCTCTTTCCCCCTGCAGTTAGATGTTGTTTGCCCGCTTTTATTTATGTCCTGGCGCAGGGGGCGACTGCGCTGAGTGGTCAGTTTTTTTGTCCTCCCGTGGGAGGACGCCCTGACTGCTTTCCCCTCCGGAACTCATAGAATTCCTTGCGGAGGGGGCAGTCTGGCATCCAGTGATCCACCTCCCCACAGAGGTGGCAGCGGCTCGGTCAGGCGGCTCGAGGGGTTCCAGGGGCAGAGCAGGGCGTGGCAGCGGCAGCGGCGTCGATCTCTTCTGGGAGGTCCGCAATGGCGACCCGACGAGCCGATGTTGTGGGCCTCGGGTCACCGGTCTTCCACAAGGTTGGAACCTTGTGGGCGCAGACCTCCTGGAACTGCTGTAAAGTTGGACGAGGTTCCAACGGAAGGGTGAGAATGGCCGCCTTGCACGCATCGTTCGCATTAGCGTCGGTGACCTGATGCGCGATTTCCCTCCTTGTAGCCTCGTCCATATCTTCTGCTTGGGCCGCCGCCTTGAGCCGGAGCACAAAGGTATCAAATGGCTCGTCATGCCCCTGGAAAATAGAGAAGATGCAGACCGGCGGAGCGCCGGCCGCTACCTTATAAAATTCCCTGGCCGCTGCCTGGGCACTTTGTTTGAGGGCCTCTGTTGGGATCAGCTACGCCGTGTGCTGTCCCTTGGCCCAATCCCCCAGCCCACATAGGTGTTCCACTGTCAGCTCCTCCCCGTTCTCATCGGTCCGGGTGGTGGGGTCCTCCCGTAATTAGGGAAGGAGCTCCGCAATGGCCCTCTTCTAGGCCTCCTCCCACCTCCCGAACTGAGCCTCGTCCAGCAGGCATTGGAAAATCTGCCTGACGTCCACTGGGACGAGCTCATGTCCGAGAAGGGTGGCCTGGAGAGTGCCCTTAAAGTAGGTGCTGTTGGTGCCAAAATCTTTTTGGGCCTTGCAGAGCTCCTTAATTTCCGATCTAGAAACTGGGGCCCAACGCACCTCCCACTCCTCCCTCCACCCTCGTCCCAGGTGATAGGTCACCGGGGCTGCCGTGATGTTGACTGGTGGATCGGGTTCTGGCCCGGCCGGCCCCCCTCCCGGCTGAAGAAAAGAAGATGGCGGACCGGAAAGGGGAGCGTGGGAACCGGAACCAGGGTCGGAGGGGGCAAGGGATCAGGGGGCGGGCTCCGCTGGCGTGGGAAAGCCCGCCCTTTGGAAGGAGCTGAGGGAGGAACCGGGGATGGAGTCGAGTGACAATAGAAAATCCGTCCCCGGGGCGGAGCTACAGTGGGAACTGGGGGCGGACTCAGATGACATAGAAATGCCCGCCCCCGGGGAGGGGGCTTGGGGAGTGGCCTGGTGGAAAGGCGGCATGCAGGGAGTGGCAGAGCTGAGGGGAGGGATCAAGGGAGGAGCGCAGTCCTCAAGGAAGGGGTTGGGTGGAGGTGGGGGTGGGAGAAAAGGGTTGGGGGGCTGGGGAGAAAAGGGGTTCTGGGAAGGGGACAAGGGCGGGAAAGTTTTCTCTGCGGGTGCCTCGTGGTCCCCGCCATCTTGGGCTCCATAGGAGCCATCTTGGGCAGGGACCAAGAAGCGAACTTTGGATGACAACTTGGGGGATTTTAACACGCGGAAAGAGGGTCTTGGGGAAGAGGGGGGAACGGGAGAATCCGGGGCTGTCCCGGCCATTGGACAACTCCGGCGGGGGAAATGGTCACCCTGAGGCGGGCCAGGGCGATGGAGGGGCTCCTGCCCTGTGTGGACGGGTTTTGCCCGCCTCAGGATGCCAGGGCGTTTAGGGACAGAGGGAGAGGACTGAGGGGTAGGTACACGGGAAGGGGCCAAACAGGGAGCAACAACAGGGGAACTCAAACTGGGATTAACAACTGAAGAACTGTGTGAGTGTCCTCTCGCTTCACGTTCTCTAAGTCGTTTTAACTCAGCGGTTAGCTGCACCACCCAATGCAGGTGTCTTGCCAATTTCAGTTTTTTAGTTACATCTACTCTCTCTGACCTGGCCGAATGAGTTAATTTGATTGAGACCCTCTGCCAAAATGTGGGATCCCTACAAAGGTCAGGAGAGAATTCCTGGAAGCGAGAGGAGACCCACTTTATTAAACTGCGGATCTCCCTTTCCGGACTCGGGAGATCCGCTGCAACTAAAACAACCGTACAAACATGAACAGCCTCCGTCTGGGCTACTGACAGTCTCGCACCCATGACTGCGTTGGTAGATGGTAGCCCAGCACAGAACACCCGGTATTAAACGCAAAAAGGAGAGGGAGGAGAAAGACGAAGAGGAACAAAAGTAGGTGGTGAAAACCGAAAAAAGGGGAATCTCCCGCCTGGTCCCCGCGTCGCCTCTGCCTCAGAGCTATGGCAGAGGATTGTCTGCCACTTGAAAACAGCAGACAAAACCCTCAGCCCTGCTGCGTTAAAAGGCAGCAGGCACCCCGATGCCCCAGAGGTACGACAAACGGGGGGAGAATAAAAGACGTGGGGGGTGACTGGAAACTTACCACAACCAGGACGAGGGCAGAGAGGGACCGGGTGTCGGGATCTGCAGACCACAGAGACAGCCTCTCAGGTGCAGAGGTGGAATCTGTCCCAATCCCCAGGAGCACAACCTCCAAGGGACCTGGAGGTCTGCTACAACTGGGGCATTGGCGCGTCCAAGAGACGAGGAGATTGTCGATCAGGCTTGGGTCCTGCAGTCCAAGCAGGGGTCCCAGGCACGTTGGGCGCCACCAACTGCGACGACTGGCTAGCTTGACCACACGTCGCCAGCAGTAGTTGTTGCCGTGGGTCCTGGCTCGACCCAGCTGGGTGGCCACTGGAAGCCTACACTCCGAGCGGGGAGTGTAATGGGGCTGATGGCTGGAGAGCACTGGGGCACTCCCCACGTCGTGGTAGGGAAGGCCGCTCCCAGATGAACGAGGGAAGAGAAAACACGCGTAGTGAAGTGGTGCAGATGAAAGAGATCCAGAGGCAGCAGTTTATCACAGGGAAAAGGGTTTATTGGGAGAAGGAACAAGGAGGTGTGGGCAAGGGGAGACCTGCAGTAAACTGCCCCGAGGCGGGGCTTGGTATAGAACTTAAATAACTTAAGAAAGGGGAGGAACATACATGAACAGACAAATCAAGATACAATATTGTATGATGAACAGAATACATGGACCAATAGGGGATAGACATGGGAGGGGTTAGCCCACCTGCACCAATCAGCCCCTGCCCAAGGTAGAAGCTTCTGGACCTTAGGAGGGGACAGGGGATGACGGGCAGGCGGGTTACCAAAGTAACAGGGGAGGGGAAACCGAGATAATTAGGAAAACAAGGAGGGGTTTAACTGATAGACATATAAACCGATACAAAAAGGCGGGAGTTACTAAGGCAACATATGATTGACATAAAACCGCAGGGGGGAAGGGAACCCGAGACTGAACATTAAACTTATAAAACAGCATAATCTTTGAACATACACCAAGAACCATAAATGAACTTCAAAACACACCCCAACACTTTGTCTTTCCTCTACTTAAAAAGGTCTGCTTAAAACAGAGATTTCTCTTTTAAGATTCAAGCAATGAAGTACTGTTACTTGCTCCGACAAAAAAAAGTGATGGGGAAGAAAACACATTACTGGGAAATCTCTCAGGATAGATTTGGAGATTTGAAAAGTCATAATTCCACAGGTAAAAAGCAAAACAAAATAAAAGAAGATGAAGAGGATGCTGTAAAGTTTTTCCATAAGAAAGTAAGAAGTGATGATAATTAAGACATGAATATGTGTGTTTGCTTGTATATGTACATGTGCATTAGCAGGTCAAGGAACATTTAATGAAATAGCAGGGCCAGTGGCATAAAAAGCCACTTTACAGCTCTTTTACGATAGTACTAGAAATAAGAAAAAAAGAAGCTAGGTGTAAATGATAAATCTGTGAAAGTAACACATGAAAGGAAGAAAAACTGCTACTCTCCTTTCTGTTCTGTATTTGAAAAGCATCATCATTTAGATGACATTGCCTATGTGCTGTGCCTAAAATAGGTTGAGTTTCTTGTCTCAGGCCAAAAGTGCAAGACTGAAGAATATATTTATTATATTTGATACTTGCCCCTAGTAGTTGCAACCCTCTAAGCAACTGCAGCTCAAAGTCTTTTGACAAGGATATGACTGCTCTCTCATTCATATGTCTTGCTTGATTTTTCTAGATTGACCTGTGTTTTCAATTTTTAATCTTTAATTTTATCATCCAGGAAGATTCTGAGACAAAAAGGTCCATCTGTGTAAGGACACAGGGTAGTAAAATTGAATACTTGACAAGAAATACCTGAGATTTCTCACTTAGTTTTTTTTTTTTTTTTGAAAGTAGCAGTCCATTAAGTGTTTAAATATCTGTATATGTGATAGACTGCAAACTACTCTATGAATGGTTATACATTATTAGTGGGATGATTTTCATGTGTCTATGTTTTATCACACCCACAAGAGTTAAAAGTTTTCTAACTAAGATATGTCACAATATACACTCTTTGATGATAAAGGCTGGTCAAATATAATGTGGAATTAAATTGTTCATGTAGAGTAGCCTGAGTTTATATTCCAATCAAAAGTTCATAATATATGTGGGCCTGCAGAAGAGCCAATGTCTAAAGTATTTTAATGGGACGTATTATTAAACTTCTGTTAAAAATGAGCAAGCAAACAGCATAAAAATTATTTTATTTTATTTTATTTTAGGTTGAGCTTCTCAGCTAAAATAAACTGGTATCTATCAGACTTGATGTAATTATGGATTATTTTTTATTATAGATATATAACACCAAAACAACGTGAATTTATATAACTAATATTGAGTATTTACTCTCACATAATAAATTTCATACAGTAACAATATGGCCATTGACTTAGGGTTATAAAGGGCTGCCCTCATGATCAAAACAAAACTATAGGTTATTATTTTATATAAAAGTACTCTGAAGTTTACTTTGATTGTTTTGTAAAATGCAGTACAATTGTCTATGATAAAATCACCTAATGACATCAACTTTATTTGAAAAGAATTCTTGAGGGGAAGAGTTAAAAATATGGTAAGAAATGACAGCTGTTGTTTTCAGGTTAATGAAACTGTCTCATGCAAGAAGGAATGATAAATTGATTTAGCAGAAATTCCAGAATTATAGGCTAAAAGTAGAGAGCTCTAACCAGAGAGCTCTGTATGACTTGAATATATTAATTAGTTGTCTAATAATTTCAAGAGATGTAGAAATCAGCCAAAGGACAATGATTGACCTCAAGGCTCTTGAGTTTGTTTTCTTTTTTTTTGTAATTCTATAAAATGATTTCATAATGATTTCCAAAGAATAAGTAAAATTCAAACTTATTCTAAGACCTTAAATGAACACCACAGAAGGTAAGGATGTCATGTGCCAGTAACAAACTAAGTCACTAAAATAAACTTCTGTCTAAATAAATATGATGAAAATTGTTTCTCTGGTTCCTCCTTTAAAATTTCTTTCAGAACTGTCAGACACCTGTTTTCCACATGATATCACTTTGATATTTAATTTATATCAAAGTTTTCTCATATACATTGTTCTGCTATTGTGTTAGTGGCAACAACAGGAGACTTCATATGGCCGTAAATACTTCATTTTTTAAATCTGTCATTAAAAGCTCAAATCTTCTAAAATTGTCTCTGAGCTCTGGCAGGTGTTTGGGAAATATCTAGAGAAAAATGAGTTCATCTAAATTTGCATGCACATTTGAAAGCTTTTCTAGTTCTGCTAAGTTAAATGAGAGAATATGGTGAATGCTTTCCTTTTTATTGATATCTAGGCTACCAGTTGTCAATCACCTGAAAGGTACTAAGTAAGAATAATCAGTCACAGTTGTATTTTAATAACACTGGAATTTTTTCCTGCTTATAACTATAGTAAAATCTACAGTATTCACTACTCACAGGCAAAGATCTGTAACTTTGAACTATAATCCTAAAATATTGCACAATACACTTCTCAAAATACTTCGTAAGTTCCTTGCATGGCATGCTTCAGCATTTGTGTTGAAAAAAGTAATGGAAAATACATTGAATTTGAAAAAATAGTGGATTAAACAATTAGAAACTGATGTTATATAGGAAGAAATAATGGAAATCTTTCATCTGATAGATACAAAGTCATACTGGTTTTAACTAGCTCTACAGAGATACACCTTACAATATATCCACTTTAGGTCTGAAATATTTTTCTAGAAAAGTAGTACAAAAAAGGATCTAAAATCAGTTCAGAACTGATTTTTGACTACAGTTTATAAATGTACTTGAAACTTAACAAAACAATTGGACAGATTTTTATTTGTTGTTTATTAGGAAATAATTTCTTTAGGTTCTGCTGTGATTTAGTAATGCAGACTGAGATTTAGTATTAGTATGTGACATTACTGAATATTACAGATCTTTCTCTTTGAAGTACCAAATCCTAAGAAAATATGCAGTTTCCAAAAGAGAGGCTGTATTAACTATATATGTTAGTATGTAGTTAAGCAATCACAAAAGTACACACTTCAAAGCAGGAACATGCTTACTTTTCTAAATTTTATAGATATTTTTCTACAGTTTTAATTTTTGCAATAGCTCTTCAAGCTCTGTTTGCTCCACATTTGCAACTGTGCATGACTGCCTAAATTTATTTTTGTAACTCCTAAAAGATTCAATATTACTGTCTTAAAATGTAAGTCAAAATATAAGTATTTCTTAAGAAACAGAAAAAACAAGTCTGAACAGGTTGAGTGAGGGGTTGCTGAGGTTAGATTTGCTTCAAAAGCACCCATACTAGGCAGGACATTAAAGGACATCACACAACAGCTGCTATTTCATGTCTAACCTTGAGACTGCTACAAACAGGAGGCCAAAGATTAAAGGATGATCTTAAAATGGATATTTATAAAGGTTTTGATGATTTTCATTTTCTTCTAGAACAATTTTGTAAGGATTAAGACCAGAATATTTAGTCTGTAACTAAAAACTTAAGATAATGAAAAATGCATATGAAGAAAAAAAGTTGCATGTTTACTTTAGTTTTTTTCTGCAGTGCAAGCAGAAGGAAATGATTTGTGAAGAGGTTTTTCATAGCATGACCTTGATTTGTAATTCATTAAAAGGAAGGTTATTAATGATAGGAAAAATAATGTGCTCATAGTTTCATTAAAATGTAAATTTCATTATAAGATCTGACTGGGTTTTTTCCTAGGCTCCTTTATTAGGCCTCTAAATAAACGTAAAACCCATTCCCTATTCAGCCAGTAGAACAGATATTTTAGATTATAAGTATGAGGCTGGAGTTTCATGAAATGATTAATTGTTTTTTAATTTTATTTTAATTTTTTTTTGTTTTAAAGGTACTAGTGTCCCAGTCACATTTATGATTTAAGGACTGACAAATCCATACCCTTAAAATAGGTAATAGAGAAAGTATTTGTGAATGATTTTACTGAACCCCTATTAGTAGTATAACAACTTTCATGAAGAAAAAGGGTACTGTGTTTTGATTTCACAATAATTCTAATATGCCATTGTTATCTAAATAATGCTACTTTTCACTGGCAAATCAGTTTCCACTTACTAAATGTTGAAATCTCACAAATTTCATCACATACTGTACCAAATTTCACCGCCATACATCTCAAGGCATATAATTTAAAGGGAACCCATGAATGTGTTATGCATGCTTCTATTAAAGATATTGTGCAAAGAACTCACAGCCATCTTCCAGTATCTGAATGGGGCCTGGAGGTAAACTGGACAGGGACTCCTCATCAGGAACTGTAGTGACAGGACAAGGAGTAATAGGTTCAAAACAAAAAAGGGGGAATTTAGGCTCAATATTACGAAGAAATTCTATACTCTGAGGGTGATGAGGCACTGAAACAGGCTGCTTAGGGAGGTTGTGGATACCAAATCCCCAGCAGTGTTTAAGGCCAGGTAGGATAATATCTGGATCAGCCTGGTCTAGTGGGTGATGTCCCTGCCCATGATAGTGGGGGTTGGGACTAAATGATCTTTAGGGCACTGTTTCTTTGTTATGAGAATATCCAAGCATAACATTGAGTAGAACATTCACTTTTGCTTGGCTTGTTGTCTTCCACTGCGATTTTGCTCATTTTATTTTGGATCTCATTTTTTTCATTTCAGATCTAATGTATTCTGAAGTCAATGCAATGTTACTCCTTACTGAGGCCAGGTGGAGAAGAAAGCAACTTTTCGCTACAAANTCCCTACAGCATTTCCCACAATGTGTTGCCTTTTTGCAAAGACCTTTCAGTGAAGTAAAGCTATGTTTACATGCACAAGATTAAAATAATTAAGTTTCTACATGAAAGAAAAGAAACTACCTCTAGAAAGCAGAAGATTGTCTGTTTGACCTCTCTTCCCTGGTCCCCAAGGCATGCACAATTTTTCAAAAGTAATAAGGCGTTTTAATCATGTCCACTTTATCTATATTGGTGGAGAAATCATTCTATATCACATATGGATATGGACCAAGGGATGCTCATGCCTTAGTAACATTGCCCAGAAGAGAGCATGACTCCAAGAACATGTTGGTTTGAATATATTTAATAATGAAATTGTATTCCAGATTTTGAAAAGATTGAAAGGTTTGGGAAAGTTTCCCCTGCAAATAAGGAAATACAAATTTAAAAAGGAGGAATCTATCAGTAGTAACAAACCACTGGAATACTATGTACTCCAGAGAAGCACCCTAATCCATGAATCTTCCATCATTACATGCTTTTATTCACTGACATGACCTTACATCTGGAACCTGAGAAATCTTTCCTACAGGTTACTTATAAGACCTACATATGATTCTGTAATATTTTTGCTCATGAACCAGTATTTTGTACTGAAACTAGCTCCTCTATAATGAAAACTCTTGGCCATCTTTTATGCTGAGGCTCAATGTATTCATTGGGATTGAAATAAAAAATGCAGAGCAAGGGTTGCTATTTAATTTAGTGATGTTAAATACATTTTCTAAGCTATAGATTACAATCTAGCTGCTGAGTAAGAATATGCAGAGAGGCACGGTTCTGATCTCCCAGTTTATCTCCTTCCTACATTTGAAATGTGAATGTGTATTCATATATACCTATTTATGAAACAAATATATATGCTGACAGTTGTACTTCTTGGGACTGCAAAAATAGGTAGTTGCAAGTAAATAATTCACTTACATGTAAGTATGAAAAAAACCCTCTTGCAAATTAAAAATGGATAAGTACCCTTGCTTTATCTGCATTCCTATGTATTCCTACATAGAGTAAAAAGACTTGTGTTTTTCATGTGTGCAGTTTATGCAAAACATTTTTTTTCTTCTAGTAAATGTTTTTTCCAGTCCTATTTTCTTTTCAGACCATTTTACTTTGTTTTGTTTTCTTTCTTTCTTTCTTTCTTCGTCACTTTTAACATTATATGTCAATTAAATAATCTATCCAGTTTATCTGCTAAGAATCTCTCAAATGTCTTCACAATATATCTCAGCTCCTGGTGTGCTCTTGAAAAGATTGAGATTAAATTAAATGAAACTTTTACCTCTAGCCATCAAAGGAAAAATAAGGATACATAAATACCTTGCTGAGGAAATTAGGTTGTGGCATTAATACATAGTTTTCTGCATGCCTAGAATAAGTGATATTAAACAGATGTTTAGAAAGATTGAGGAATTAAAAAATATGAAGAATTGTAATACTTCCAATATTTTTTGCAGGCAGTTATGTTTACAGGTTAGCCATCTTCGATTGCTGTTAATCTATGATTGTTTAAGTACTTAGACTGTGCTGTTCATGTTCCTCACTTATTCTGCAAAGAATCCTCGAGAAAATTCTCCCAACCTCAGCATTTATCTGCTTTTATGGTAATAGCAGTTTTTAAAAAAAATCTCTTATCTCATTCTGCAGCCCTTCGAACGTGCTGGCTCAGAATATTTACAGTATATGTTTTTCGATACCTGCTGAGCATTGTGAACCAAGCATTATGAACAGGAGCATGGGAGCATTAAAAGCTCTCATGTCCAGAGTGTAAAGCTGGAAAACAGAAAAATTGAATTGATGACGTTTCAAAAGATATTATTATAAACATACTGTAATCATATGCTATTTTTTATAATATATCTTCCTAGATCAAACGTAGCTGACTGTGGAAAAGAAATGAGAGCTGGTTATGGCAAACATAATGCTAGCAGGTTGTCATGTATTTCCTCAGTTAACACTTTCAATCTTTTTAAATACTTAAATATTTTAAATACTTATTTAAATTTTGATGGATTTTTTCAGTGAATTTCTCCCTCCTGATATGAATATCTATCAGTCCACTAAATGATATCAAGAAATAGCTAGACATTGAGCTAAAACTGTGAGTCTGAAAATTCAGATCAATGATAAATAATCTAAGAAAGCCAAATCTCCAATCCATTTTGACTTGAGATTTTGGCTGCAGGTTATTTCTCCGACATTATTAATGTTCTGTCAAGTCGTTGGCCATTACAGGCAATGATAAACAACAGTAACTCCAGATGTAGTAAAACCAATGATCCTCAAAAACACAGTAACATCAGCTACAGGAAGGGATCAAATCATGCTGCTTTGTGTCCCTGAGAAAGTCAGGTTTTCAACACGAATTATGAAAATCAAATATAGCTTTATTGGTAGTTGGTTCTTTTGATCAGGGTCTTCAAGTAGTAGTTTCAAATCAGTAGCTAAACTACTACTGTTTTCTCAAAAAGAAAACCAAAACACATGTAATTTAGGGCGCTTACCAAATGCCTGTGTATTTCACTTAGAGTCATCTATGGTTGTTAGTGCATTCCTTCATAAAGCTGGAAGTACTAATCCCTACCTAGTAAGTTAAGTACTGGTACCTGGGAAGGAGCAGTAAATGCTGGAGCTGTAGATAGGCACCATAGCTGCAAAACAAGAGTCCTGAAAGTAGGAGAGGTCTGAGGTTTGTGTGCATGTTCTCATTATCCTAGTAGCTGTTTTTTTTCATTCTCTAGATTTGCTTATCTGTCTTATTAGGAAAAAGAGAAAGACTAATCTATTCAACATAATGGATTTAAAAAGAACCTACCGGAAGCATAAGATGAACCTACCTGAAGCATAAGATGAAATGTATATTCTGTCACAAACAATACTGTCAGAAAGGCCATGCAAATGAAAGTTTTCTGTTGGAAATCACCAACATAAACTTTGTGATAAATTATCTTTATCCTGATATAGCTGTAGGTAATCTAAAGTATAGTTAAAAAGAACACATCTCTTCAATTGAGTTTGTGTTATTAAAACCTGATGCATCCTCATTGGAACATAGTGCATTAACAAGCAAAAATAATTTTATTGAGTTACTGATAAAGAAATTGAGAACTACAAATATGACTCCATGATTTTGTTAATAGATTTATTCTGGGGATGGTAAATCTTTGATCATTGGAAAGAAATAATGATATCCTTAAGACAAAGAAAATCATAGGGAAAGTAAAAAGTACAGGTTTGAAGAGAAAGATTTTAGTGTATGCACTTATTTTAAAATGCTCCCATGAGTGGGAAGGGATCACTCTCACTTATAAACTGCAAAATTTATTAACTGCAAAGTTAAACCCTAATGGTCAAAGAATCTGAAAACATGCTTTCACCTCATCAGTTAGTGGCAGGAACATTTTTTTCCCCCCACTGAAATAAGTAGAAAAAAAAGAAAAAATAGCCAAAAAAGAAAAAAGATAAAATAGCCAAAAAAACCCCTCCAAAACCCGAATCCAAACCCCAGCCAACAAAACAAACAAAACAGCAGCAAGCCACCCCTAAATCTCCCACCAAAATCAGTCGTGTTGTAATAAAAACTTGCAGTGCTTTACTTCTTCTGAGTATTAGTCAGTCAGCAGATCATGCACACTGGCAATAATTTTTCTTCCTAGATACTTCAAAGATATTATGGTCATTTTTCTGTTACCTCAAACATATAGAAGCAGAAGGTAATAATCATTCTATCTCAGAATTTAAAAGACTAAGACCATATCTGAAAATATCTCTAAAGTTATTCTAGGATGTTTACATCTGACACAATATCTTCTGCATAGGTTTCACCCTTCTATCCATTATAAAAGCAGTTCCAGGGCTTTGTATGTAGATTATTATTCAATAGGTACTTCTTAATGAAAATGTATTGGTATAATAGACTAAGAAAACAGTAATAATTAAAAGGAGATATTTGTTTGTCCTTGTTGTTTTGCATCTGTATTTTAGCTTCTCCTTAATTTACTTCTGTCAGCAGATAGACTCAGAACAATTTTGAACCTGAATGAACTCAGTCTATCTACATCTTAACATTAAACATTTCACCTGCAAAGGCAGAGATAAGTATTCTATTTAAAATTTATGTATGTCATGTTGTATCATTTTTATTATTAACAAGTGAAATGCTAAATACCAATATATTGTAGCAAAACAAATTAAATTGTTGGAATACATGGGAGTTATGCAGAGTAGCACTAGACCTTGTGATGTGAATTTAGATATTAATTTAGATATCAAAGTAAAGAGAGTAAAATCTGTGTTTGACATACATTTTTTATTACCCACTGTGGGCACAAAGTCATCTTGTAAAAATTAGCTCATATAATTTGTTTTCGTTATAATATTATGTCTTAGGAGACACAATAGCTGTTTAATAGCTGTTTATGACTCTTGTATGTTATCAGCTAAATTCCATTTTAAAAAGGAGTTCTGTGACATTCCTTGTGCCATAGCAATGGAGACAGTGTATAATGACTGCAATAATGGGGAGTAAAGTCCTGTAATTAGAATAAACATTAAATAAGTAGATCTTCAAGTTATTAATTTATTAATAAATTGCACCTTTTAATTTTTTTATTTTACAAAGAGATATTATTAGCATATGTCTTTTTATGTTTAATAAATTAAACAAAAAAAATTTCCAGAGTGTGTCCCTACCCATGTACCATGCCAAATCACAAAATTATTTCTAGCCAAAGGCAAGATTTGGTGTTCTAGTGACAGTAAATTGTAATAGAAGGATTCTGAAAAATAGCTTCTGGAAGTCAGACCAAGAAGGCAACTAAAACCTCAAAAAGTTACAGAAGAAAGAATTAGGAAATCAATATGTCATGTTTGCAGCTTCCGATTTGTTGGAATAAAATCTTATTGATTTAAAAGCTGAATTAGCACATCTTGGTCAGGATCTCATATGAACAGTATCAGAGTAATAATATTTTAGATTTAAAACAAGAAAATAAATAAGCTCAAAGGACAGTGAACAAACTAGTCTATTAATTTAATTAATGGAGATTAAACAGAAATGGAATAAAAGAGACCCGGTTATATCTCTTCAGATGTATTTAGGCAAAAGAAACACTTGGCATTTTCAGGATGTACACATTACATGTTCACCTTTTTGTATTTCATTTACACTCAGTAATGTCTGTGTGCTAATGAGTAAGAACTACCGGACCACTGAGATCTCATGCCACAGATCTTCAGAAACTATTTAAGTTGTTGTAATCACACAGCTATAAAGTGTTAGCTCTTCAAAGGATGCATCCTGTTTTGCACATTTCTAGACGTTTTTAGCTACTGGATAATGTAAATAGATTTAGATAACACTAGCAGCTCAAGTAAATTGCTATGTGCTAAATAGTGAAGACCTGGGCTTTTGTAAATGTGAATTTAATTTGTGTTACCAAATTAATTTCTAAATATTGAGTACTATATGGATGAATATTTTACATAAAACACATATTATTGCATTATTGAGGGAAATTTTCATACGAAAAGGAACTCGCCAAATGTGAAGAAAATATCATAGAATATATCTCACTTATGAGAGAACTGAACAAGATCCTAGAGGGATCATGTATTATTTCCCATGGAGCCTCTGCTTCTCCTCATTCTATGCCCAATTCATTCTTTGACAATATGTCATCTTCAATACTAGCCAAAATTAAATCTGCTCAAAATACCATTCTTTCAGTTTGTAACATTCTTGCTAAAGCAAACAATTAATCTTCTATCCTAATCTATAATTCTTTATTTTTACTTTAAATGCAATATGCAGTAGGAAAGTACACTCACCTTTTAGGGCTGCCACTAACACAATCATCTCAAATAAATACAGGCATGAAATACTCAAAACCTAAAAGCAGATGTGTCTATTTGACATTTTTTAATATCGTCAGGACAGTTTAAATTAATGATATTGCAAGTCAATGTTAAAACATAGCAATATCAGATAATCATAATTGACCTATTCGCAGCTGAATTTGCATAAAGTCTGAGCTCAACAACCACAAGAACTCTTTTCAGAAAATCCAGTAAGGGAGAAAAAAGGGTAAGAATCTCAATAAAATAAAATAAAATAAAATAAAATAAAATAAAATATTTTCACTCTGTTCTGAAATTACATATCAGAAGTATATCTAGATAGAGTATTTCCAATTAGACATAAATCATAATATTACATTTTAATGATCTAATTCCTCTGCTCCAAAGTAACTGATTAATTTTTCTTTAAGATATTTGATGCTTCATCTGGAAGTCAAATACTATTGAATGGGAAGAAGATGAAATTAAATTAATTATTTTTTAAAAGTTCTAAGAAGTCAAAACATTTTCAGCAAATAATAAAGAGTACTTGAGAAATATTCACAGAGATATTAAAACAAAGCTGAGATTTCATAAAATATTTGAGAAAGTAGATAGTTGAAATCAGTTTTGTATCACCACCACAATAATTCTGGATAATATGGTGTCAGATCCTCCAAATATCTTCTACACAATGACAAGCTCCCTTACTTTTATTTACAAACCAATTTGTAACTTGAGAGTTAAATAAGCATCAAGGAATAAATTGCTCTGTACTTGGTAACATATTTTCTTGTCATCCAACATGCCTTTTGCCATCTGGGACAAAAAATAATCCAGTTTTCCAGCTGGTATTTTTTATTTGCATGGCCCACTGCCAACTGGTTGTCATTTCCTCAGTCACAGTGGAATGGGAAACAAGCTCTTGCTGCATATACATACCCTTTTCTATTTGTACTTTGCCCCAGGAATAAACTAATTGCTGCTGTAAAACACTGTTTGTACCTTACCCAGAATTCCTCTAGGAACCCTGGGAGAAAGGGTGTGGAATCATGCCAGTTGGCCCTTTGGCTTTGACTAGACAATTAATAGGTTGTTGCCAATTACCTGTTCACACTGGAACTTTTAAGAAAGAAAAGGTCTACAGAAATGAAAATTAGGTTCAGCATCCACTGCTCATACTGATCACTCTTTGCTTCATGGTCTTAAATGCTATCATTGGAAAAGAAGGAATAAGTCTTGTCATCTATCTCTCTGCCAATGCAGGTTTAGCTGATATTATTAAGTTCACTGGATGCTGTCTATCCTAGTCAGGTTTTGAATTATATTTTCCCTACTTTTTTTTACTTAGAAATCTATTCAAGAATTGAACAGATTCTTTTTTCTTAAAGTTTTTGTGTGTTCATTTTTTAAATCTTTGTTTTCACAGTCGGCCTGAATGTTACTTTTTCCTTCATTGATCTTCATGCTTCAAAACATTCTTCCTTCATAGCCTTGGTTTTTTCCCTTTCTATGTTATACTGCAGTCAAATAAAAGTTTCAGTATTCTATTAAGTCATGCAGTTACACTTATCCTTCCCCCCATTGCAAAAGAGTAACACTTTCTTTCACCAATACATATGTGTATGCCATAATTCACAAAAAAATTGCTGAAATTTCTGAAAAGCCCTTTTACATACAGATACGTGAACTTCTTTTATTTATTGTTAATAAGATGGACTCAGGAACTTAACATGTAATTGTATTCTAAAATACTAGATTTATTGTGATCATAATAGAAGCTCTAACTTGCAATGGATTAAATAATAAATATGACTTATATTTTGTGAAATGGAAAATGGAGGTCAGTCCCTCACAGATAAGGTATCTCCAGAATCATCAGCCATTTGGTATCACTTCATGAATTAGTAAAGACTTTTTCTCAAAAATCTGAAATATTTAAATCATCCTGACACTAGGAATAGGTTCTTTGTTTTGTGTAAAGTTCTAAAAGCCTAGAACTGCATTATGAAATTTCCTTATGGTAAGTATCTATCTGAGCTGACTGTGAGGTGCTGAATAAACAACATACAAATTCTACTTCTATCACAATTACAATGGTGAGAGTGCAAATCCCTGACTGGTATGAAACAGGCACTTAGTACTTCTGATTTAGTTGACAAAACACTCCCCAGAGGCTTGCCATCTTGCAAGCAGTGATTGCACAGGTTAATCAATACAAATTCTTTCTGACTTTTTTGGTAATTTTAGAAGGAAGAAAAAGAAAAACATTTTGCAGGATAATCAATTTTGTCAGTTACTTTAGACAGTCAGGAAAGCTGGTGTTTCACAAACGATTGTACTATTTCAGATCAGCTGTTCTCAGAAGGCCAAGACAACCCATAAGAAATTAACTGAAATATTATGTACAATTCTGCTTATATTTGTCCAAAAAAGAAAAATTCTGTCTCAAGAAAATGTCTTCTGGTATAATCAATTAAATTAACAGTCTATATTAAAACTTGCAGAGCCTGATAACCTAGTAAAATGGAGTTAAGAGAATAAATCTCATCATTGTGTCTGGGAAAGAAGGATTGTTAAGAACATGAGGTAGTGAGAAATAGTAATCAATATTCTACACTCTAGAATATACATAAACAAGTTAGCAGTAAATTTGTGTTTGAGGTTAAAGGGAAATATTAACTGACAGCAGGGTCTTGAAAAGTACAATTGGAGCCTAATATACTGGTGAACAGGAGTATAAGTGTTTTGGGAATAGCTGGTGTCCAGAAGGAGGAACTGTATGGACTTATAGAATTATATGGGCTGACTGATTGCAAGATAAATCACAGAATCACAGAACAGCTGAGACTGAAGGTCATCTGGTCTAACGAGCCTGCTCAATTAGTCACGGTCAGAGAGTGCTGCCCCGCATTATGTCCAGACAACTTTTGTAGATTTCAAAAGGCAGAGACTCTCTGAGCAATTTGTTCTCATGCTCAGTCACCCCCACAGCAAAAGATGTTACCTCATGTTTAGCAAACTGCTTCATTTTGTGTCCTCTTTTCCAGTTATTGCTACACAAGAGATACCATGTGTACTGACCCCATTAACTACTCAGTCACTATGTTTTACAAAAAAAATTAGTTCAAAGCTTAAGTTTCAGATATTCTAAATTCTTGATACTAACTGCTTTGTTTTGTGTTTTTCCTTTGTGCAAAGCTGGTTTTCGGCCCAGTGCAGTCCTAAAGTGCTCTTATGCTCTTTCACAGAGGCTGGAACAAAGCTTCTTTTGAAATACCAACCAGACAACCTTGAGAATAAATAGCTGCGCACTTTGAAGTTTTATGTAATCATATAAAGACTTCGTGTATGCAGATTTTCTGGGCATAGAATTGACAGGTGTCTGATTATTTGGTTATAAATGGCAGTTGCTTTAAGAGTCATCCCAGTGATGTCTTGTGCTTTGCAGGCTGCTATAACAATGAAGCAGCCTGCGAAGCATTTGTGCCTCTTCTGAGGTTCTATACTTTTCAGTGATGGCAGTTTGAGGTAGCTGATCGCATTTACTAGTTTAAATCAGTCATTTATGCCTCTATCTAAATGTTAAACTCTAATAATCTCTAATCCTCTATATCTAAAAATCTCTATCTCTAATAATCTAAAAAGGTGAAATATGACCTTCTGTTTGCTAAAATTATTTGTTTTAATATGAAGATTGTAAGTTGATACCCATACTTACCAGTTTTGTCCTCTGGAAAAATTTCCGTCCAGCATCTTTTTACTTAGAAAAACTTGGTAAGCTTTTCATTATCAAATAAAACATCTTTAAGCAAAAAAAAAAAAAAAAAAAACCAACAAAAAACAAACAAACAAAAAACCCATAGAATTTAATATTATCTTTCTATGTTTGCATATTCAAATCTTGGGACAATTAACTAACTTTTTTTATCCTTGAAACGCTGCTAGAATTATAGTTTTCTCACTCTACATTTGAACTTATATATCCTACTAAATAAAAGATATGCTGAGTGTCAGCAATGGCACTATGAAACAGACTGGATAAAAACCTGATAGCTATAACAAATATACTTCTGAATAGAGATAGTTAATTTCATATTTAATGCAAGCAATAGAAAAAGAGATAAGATATGAAGTATATTCAGAGATTTATAAATGTAGTTTATGATTGACCTGAGAACACAAAAAGTATTGGATAGTAATTATGCCACTGTACATCATATATATGAAAACCAAAAGACAATTAAAAAAAGAATTTCCTGTATTTAGTCTTATTATTTGGTAATAATTAGTGACAGTGAAACACTGAAATTATATTGCCTCTAGAAACAAACAGCATTGACATCAATGGATTTTTCATTATTTCTTGCTATAAAGTCTTATCAAAAATAAAGATAACTCTATACAAGAGAAAGATAGTTTTTGACTTGTATTAATGAGTATAAACATGAAAAAGATTAAGTAAAAAACTACAAGTTTAAAATTGAGTTAGGGAGAGTTTTGAATCAAAAAGATCATATTCAACCAGATTGATATACATACGTAATTATAGGCACATATTACATTACTTTATATATTTACACGTAAAAACACACACCTGTAACCATGCACTTGTTTTAGGAATTCCTATACACATCCCACAGTTTCCAAAGAGCATGGTTGCATGCTGATTGTCTTACCCCAAAGCTAAATTGACATTTGATTATCTCTCCTAAATTATCTAGTTAAATTCTTAATATACAATATAAAAATTTAACAGTAAATAAAAATTATTTCACATCACTTTATTTTTGTAGCTATTTCTGGTAGTTGTTATTTTCCCCAAGTTTAACAATCTTTATACAAAAGCAAATATACAAAGATATAAAATACCTGTTTATTTCTATATGAACAGTGTGTTCATAGGCTTGTGTCCTACTCTCTACTTCAGAATGCAAAATTTATTAACTAACTACTAATGCTATAGAAAAAGAAAAATGTATTTTTATATAAACATACATGTGTCCATGTACCCATATATATGTAAACCTTGATATAATTGATAAATTTGATATATAAACACATGAAATACAGATGCATAAATATAAATATAGGTGTATATAAGGGTATATGTAGACATATAAACACATGTTTATATATAAATATATTTTTTTACATAAATATATCTCTCTATATCTCTCTGTATATACTTATGGGTTTTTTGTATAGGTATGTATGAATCTATCTATCTATCTATCTATCTATCTATCTATCTATCTATCTCGTAGGATACTATAGGTGATAGAGAGCAGGGCAAAGCAAATGAGGACGTGTTCCTTAGAAAAGGGAAGAGATGACCTTGAAACTTTTATGCCTGGGAGACTTCCTCAGAGCTGAGTGCTTGTACAGTATGTGCAGCATGCACCTTTATTGAAGTTTCTATTGAAATTTCCTTCTGCTATCTAAAACTTTGATGTGCACAGTTGTACATGGGTGATTTTATTCCAATTTTGTGTATGGTTTCAAATCTTATCAGAATGTTTGTAAAACTGCCTTGACTATTTATGTTCTAACATTTCTTGTGAAGTCCTCCTATTTGTATTCCACCTTTTCCCTCCTCACTGATGTGAATAATTGTTCTTTGGTCTGCTGAATCACAGTTCTAGTTTCAGTTGAATGGCACCTGTAAATGTTTGGAAAATATAATTACTCATTTCAAGTAAGCACAATATCAACATGGTTCTCTGCTCAATGGAAAGAAATAGAAAAAAAAAAAAAAGAAGACAGCTTAAAAGTGACTCATTCTAAACTTTGCCACATAATGGCTTAGTTTTCTGCTCAGTGTGGACAATATAACCACCTGTTGGAGCAGGAAATAATTCTGTCATTTGAAAGATGAATCTCTTCTATTACTTTATTAACTCTTACTATTTCCTTAGAAATAAGGTATTAATTAAACTATATTTGACTGAAGCCTTTAAGATGCACATCTTCAAGAGCACACAAAATGTCAATACATTTAAAATTTGCACTTTGTATTTCTCCATAGAAAATATCTCCTCCTCATGCCAGATAATTCAGAGGCAGTAAATTTTTTAGTAATTATTACCTTACAATTAAAATACAAATCACCATATTCTTTGCTTCAGTACTCTACTTTTATGAGAAGCAGTGCTCTTCCAGAGACATTTGCTGTGAGCATGCTCAGAGTTATAATTTTAGTTGTCCTATAAGAGGGAAAAAATAAAATAAAATTTAAAAAACGAAATATCGTTAATGACAGAGATGAAGATATTGAGTGAACCTTTGGCAAATTCGCACGTGACATCTAGCTGAGAACTACTATGAAAACTGATGATTTGTTAGAATGAAGGACTGTATATGATGAATAGTTGCGTAAAGCAAGAGGTTTGAGTCTTCATACCAAAGCATGGATGAAAATTATTGTGGCGATGCAATCGACATTTACACAAAGCACTACAACAGATTTCTGCCTAATTCTGAAAACATCTAAGCTTACATGCAAAAAAGTTCATGAGGAAATTAACACTGCATAATTTTCTCTTGAATGGCTTATTAAAATATCCTCTATTTGTGTCTACTTTTCTGATGCAATTATTTATGTGTTTCTGTACACACATCCTCCACTTTGTTAGATGCAGTTCTCATCAATATGCTGAACAGGTTACAGAATACATGCTTATTCTTATTTCAGTTTTTCATGTGACCTTTACTTGCAAGAGATTGTATTCTTCATTCTTTTTTTTTTTCCGTTAGAAAGATGTTGGCTTCTTATAGACTTTTCCCTGTGCTAACACTGCAACATAATACTGAACATATTTTAGTAGCATTTTTGGAAAGTGCAATACTGCAATAATGCCCCAAATAAATTTCACCAAGTTAAAAAATATAAAGTTCCTCCATTTCTATTAAATTGTGGCATTTTAGTGATGTGCAGTCTGCTGCCTTCTGAGCAGAATTCACTACTAGTGCAACAACACAAAGTGTAATTTAGTAACCTTTTTGTAATGTGGAAATATACAGATACAATGAAATAAAGTCACTACAATTTTGCTGGCTTTACAATGGTACATTTTACATTGAATGTCTATTGCTGATGTGGTTATTGACATAGTTCTCTCAAATTTTTTCATGCTGGTGATTTTTAGGTGCTGATGCAATCTTCTGGGGTGAGCAAGTGGATTTTGGTCATGTTTGAAAATTGGTTTTGAAATCCTAAATCTAAATTTACTATAAAAAATTTACTGAATGTTCTCTGCTAAAGTAAAAAAGAAAATGGTTTTGGGAAAACAGACAGAGGACTTATGGTAATTCATACTTTAATCCGTAGTGTACAAGAAGTTCTTTACCTACAATTTTTTAAATATTACTTGCCAGTTAGCAAACAGACAGGTAAGTGTGCCTTTGATCCACCATATCCACTTCTCAAAGAGATTTTCAGCAGTTACCTGGATGACATTTCCAAAAAAAAGTCATGTAATCTCAAATATTTTCTGTAAATTAAATATTCCATGCAAGTAATTTTTGATATATAAAAAGCTATAGAAATACTTTAATATGTAAATTCAAACATGAAGCAGCCAGAAGGTATAGTTATATACATAATTTCTTTCACCTGGAGACAGAATATTTCCTTGCCCTAGACTGAGTATATCCAAAAATCTTTCTGCTGGCTTGTTTACACTTAATATTGTACTAAATTATATTTGACTAGCTAATTTCAACCTGTAGAGTAGCATTCTGACAATTATATAGACCTGCAGCTATTGATTGCTGATAAAGTATAGGGTGTGGAGTTGTCAAACCTTCATTTCACACATCAGGATACAATGAGCTTTTTGCTTAGTCAGTTTCTACACAAGTGAAAATACTCTTCAATTAAAGTTTTCTTGTGAAGGTTATTCTGTTCACTTTAAGCATTTAAAGACACAACAGATATTTAAGGATATCTGCTACTGATACTAAAAAATTTTTTTAGCCAAAAAGGTGTCATGAAAAACATCAACTATAAAGAGAAAAAATAGTTCATCCTTACTTTCCAATCAAAATAAAAACACTAGGGAAAACAAGCACGAGAAATTCCTTAGTTTAATAAATGTCTGTTAAAAGCAATTAAAACTTGTTTTTTGCAAACTCTTTTTCTAGTAGTGTTCTAGTACTTTTGGTTTGAAAGTAACCAATAAAAAGCCTCTTTCCAATAATTGATGCTGCTTTAGGAAAGTATAAATTGTTGGTTTTTAAAAAGTGTCACTATAATAATTTTGTTGGTTTCTCTGTTTTTATACTAGGAGTTCCTCAATTTCTAATTTTCTCATTTACTTCATGACTATTTTTGGGTGGAAATGCCTTTAGATTTTTTGTCACAGAAGTTTAGGTGATTATTAGATATATGAAGTAACCAGAGGTCAATACCCTGCAGTATGAAAAGAAGCAGAACTGAAATGGCTGGAGATTTTACTGTTGGAGCTTTTCTTCCACACTGAATTTCTAAGAAATGTAGAATAGTAAGAAAGGATTTCACCTCGGTGTTTTCCACTTACCAAGATGTGGTGGGTTGAACCCAGAAGGCAGCTAATCCTTCAGCCAGTCACTCTTTCACTCCCCCACAGTGGTATGCAGGGAGAGAATTAGGAACTTAAAAGTGGGGAAAACTCATGGGTTGAGATGAAGGCAGCTTAATAAGTGTAGGAAGAGAAGAGGTGGGGAAGAACTGAAAGGTGGTGACAAAGTCACTACCTCCCACCGCCAGAATGATGCCAAGCCAGTCTGCAAGAAATTATTAGTTTGGAAAATCTGCCTCCAGTTTTATTGCTGAGCAAGATGCTGTGAGGCATGGAATATCTCTTTGGGTCTTTCCCTTTGAGATCAGCTGTCTCTCTCTCATTCCTCACCCATCTACTGAGGGGCCACTCGAGATACAGAGAAGACCTTGATGCTATGGAAACCCTGCTCAGCACCACCTAATCTATTGGTGTGTTATAAACACTGCTTCAGCCACGTATGAGCTGCTATGAAAAAATTAAACCCCACCTCAGCAGAACTCCCTACATCATCACAGGAGGATTGTAAAAGTTGAATAAGCATGAACCTTTGTAAATGTGTGTGTGTATGTGTGCAACTGTGATTAAATTTTGTTCTTTTTAGTCCTTAATCTGCAATCAAAGTTTAAATATTTTAAATTGAAAGTAGGTCTGCATTTAGAATAGGATGGAAACAGATGGAAATAATATCTAATATGAAAAAAAAAAAGACTTTCTTGGGGCAACAGGAAAAAACTATATTTGATTCTTTTAGAAGAATGTTACATAGGAATAAATTTCCCACAAGAATAGATACAATTGTGTTGGGAGTAATGTAGCAGGGCGGAAATTAAACTGTTTTAATAAGTCTGAGTATGGGTACTAGTTCCTTTTATGAAGGCATGGAAGATTACGTTGGGCTAGAGACACATTCTCAAGCAAATGTGTTCCTCCAAGATCCTACTACTCCCCTAGCCAGGAAGAGCATGCATAAACAGTATGAATTTCAGGAACTGAAGAAATTGTGTCATGATGCAAAGAAATAAACTCATGCTTGTAGATTGGATGTGGTGCTGTGCAAAAACAGACTCTAAGAGGAAGCCTTATATAAGCTGAATAATTTGTTTTAGGTATAATGCAAGCTCTGCTTTGAATTCTAATTGTAGCAATGACTGTAGAAGCAGGGGAATGCTTGGGAAAAAAATAAATGGATGAAGGATTGGCTAGGGTGATACAGCGAGAGACTCCAAGAGCTCAAACTGTTTAATTTATTGAGCAAAAATTTAAATGGTGACTTGATCACCACCTTGAAGAACCAATATGGAAGACACTGGTGACACAGTATATATACAGAACAATGTATATTACAAATACTTTATTTTCCGGAAATTGTAACTAGGAAAATTTAGAAAAATCATCTACTTCTGTGGTGGGTGATATTTTGGGCTTTGGTTGGTTGGGGTTATTTTGGTTTGTTTGTTTCTTTTCTGTTTGGTTTCTTTTTCTTTTAGCAAAGAGGAAATTAATGCAATAATAGTGATATGATAGGGAATTACGGTAGTGTCAGAGAAAGAATAATTAATTTGCCTCTGCCATTTTTAGTACAAAATGTTAAGCACTTGGTCACTTCCAACAGGCTTTATAATCACCTAGTTTAATTAAAACAACGACTGTAAGGATGGTCCAACATCAAAAGTAATTGGTTGTGGCTCTGACCAAAAGAATAACCTGCTGAAATGGTGGTAGTGTAAGTATGGAGTAAATTTTTCTCTTTTTTTTTTTTTTCCCCAAGATTAACAGTAGAAACATCTGAACTCCTTTACTAGAATGAAATGTTCAAAACAATACGAACCACTGTGTGAAACAGTTGCAAATACAAGGCAGGTCAGAAGTTAAGCTATCTGTGTTGAGGGGTCAAAATCATTTTAAGCTGAATACAAATGTAGAAAACTGCTTATTAACCTTGTGGAATTGGTAGCATTTGAGAGCCGAAGCAGGCAGAATTGAACAAAGACAGAAAGATAGAGGCATCAGACAAAAGAGGAATTAGCAGCTGAGGAGACAGAGAGAAAGAAGATTTTTCTGGGGAAAAAATATAGTTGCCAGCAAAAACCATGTAACTGTGAACAGAAATATTCTTTTAAATCATTGTTTTATTCTGCTTTGAGGAAAGAATAAATAAACAGGACTGCCTGAATCATTAGTGTTTCCTCCTCACAGAAATTTCAAACCTCCCAAATAGTTTCTAATTAATTGAAAGAAGCTTAAGTTCATGGTTAGGTTCAGGGGGTAGTGCTTGGAGCGATGGGTGGTTTGTTAGAGGGGGGATTTATTGACACAAATGACAGGAGTTTGGGTTGGATGATTGAAGAGAAGGTGAGTCATGAAGTGAGCATGATAAAAATTCAGGGGTTGGGGTTTAGTTGAGGCATATCATTAAGAGGGGGGGTCCCTTTTTCTTTAGCTTAAAAGGCTAATGCTGGTTCATAGCTTCTTAATGATTAGGATGGCATTTTTAAATTATAATTTATTAAGGAATTTCTTTTTTCTAAGATTTTTCTTAAGGATTTTCTTTCTTCAGCTGTATCTGAATTATATTATACTCTAGTATGTGTTATTACAGTATGATATATGTAATAACAATTTAAAATAATTTCTGTGAAAGCAAACCCTAATTAAATATACAGTGGAATAGCTAGCAGTTTTTTATATCACTAAGTAGAGCAGTTTTTAAGTAGCTGAATTACAAAGGATGAGTAATTTTTAATCTGGTGAAATTTTGACATTTATGAAGTAAAAAGTTCTATGTAATTGATGACAAAAAAACCTGGTTAATGCTTAGTTAGCTACTGGTGTATTTTTATCTACCGGTGTAGTTATTAGCAGTTAAAGAGAGATAAGGAATAAGTTTCAGGAGGTGTATTTTGGTTTCATGAATAATATCAAAAAGTTATGTAGTAAGTCTAAAAATATCTTAGGCTTGTGTACTTAAGTTCATTTAGGGCTAAAAATGTAACCAGATCCAGGAGAGCTCAACTTCCTGGGGAATCTTGTATCTTGTCTGAAAACTTGGTAGTTGCTCTTCTGCTCATCAAAAGGTCTGAACCACGAAAGGGGATAGAAATATTTACTTACTTGGAGAGGGAATAATGCTTTAGTTTAATTCATTACCTAATAGGGAAAAATTCTTCAGTGATGATGGCTTAAGGTCATGTGAAAGAGGAAATTTCCCCAAGGTTTTTGTGTTGGACTGGTCTGTCAGCACCCCAGGGAAGCTACGCCACCTGAGCCTGACCAAGTTTCCTGTTATGGGGACTCTCCACTGAGCAGTCCTTCTGGATTGAGCGGGGCCATTCGCCTGACATGTTCAGGATCACATGCCAACAGCAAAGGGAGACACTCTCCCTGGTCTCCACACTTTATTTCAGTATGTTACTCACTGCCAGAGACAACCAGTGCCCTTGAAGATCTCACACTGACAGTTCACAGAGTAACACTCCTTATTAATAAAATTGCGAGAGATTAAGGTTCGAGGATCACTGGTATTAGTATCTGACTGCAAAAACATATCAAAGCAATATATGAATAAGCTCTAGTCTCTAACAAAAGCTAGCTCCAGGTAAGCATTCAGCATTCATACATTATGGTTTTAACCCTGTCAGCCTCCTTGTGGAGGAGAAGACAGGTTCATCCCATCAACCAGATTCCAGAAGTTTCAAAGGAATCTTCCCTAACTTCTACCCATTTTCAACTTTTGTATTTTTTATGTTTAGTGCAGCTGGAATGACTCTACAGTCATACAACATGCAAAATGAGGACTGGTCACACCTTAAGGGTGGGTAATTTTGGGATGGAAGTGTGTGTCAGTATTACACCTGAGGAGAGTGATTTTGCAGGAGGTGATGGTTCAAAGACTTTCTCTTTAATCTCCCTTGGCTGACAGCTGCTGTGTAGCTTATAAGATAAAAGTACCACTGAATTCCCTCCTCTGCAAGGATTTCAACAGAGACTGGTTGTGACATCACAAATCCAGTCCACCTTTTGTTTAATCGTCCTCTTATTGTGTTTGGGAAGTCAGACAGGCCGACTGCATTCCATCCAGGAAATAGCATTCACATTTTCTCCTAACTTCTCTAACTTGTGTACTGTTGTAACAGCATCTGTAAGTTTCTGCTCTGCTCCATCCTCTGTTTCATCTCCTTCTTTGTATTGTATTTTGTGTATGCTGACTGTAATTTCTATCTGTTAAAATTTGACTTTCCAGATTTTCTTTCATTTAAGCCTTTTTTCTATTTAGTATTCCCCCACCTTTTCTATAGATTTCTATAGAGATCTATTTAGAGATCTATAAGATCTCTTAGATCTTATAAATCTAAGAGATTCATTTAGGATAAATCTTCTACATTAACTGTACCTACCTTGTGAGAGATAAGATGCATTTTTTGTCTTGGGTATTACTCAATTCATTCGACTTCAGACTTCTCAAATTTTTTCTGGAATTACAGAGATTTTATGCAAATCTTTGCTGGTGAAATGTTTTGCTAAGGTAAAACATTCTACTGTTAAATTACCATGGCATCTTGACACTTTTAGACCTTTATAAGTATAAAGAGGATTCATAAACCAGTTTTTGAGATCTGTGTGAGACATATGGAAACAGAGATATGCTTTATGATCTTTGTGAGAAATTCAAATAAATAAAGCAACTTAGTGTTTAGTGTGGGTACACGGTAATTAGGTATAAAAAACCACAAACCAAAGCAAAGCAAAGAACTGAAAAAACATATTTTAAGAACATTGTCAGAAAAAGTATTAATAAATCTACGCTTCAAAAGGTAGGGCAAATATGCATGATGTAATTTATTTCTTCTATCATACATTCAGGTAACAAAGGAACATTTTGGTGGTTTCATAAGGGTTTTCCCATATGTTAGAAACATCAAAATCTTTAAGAAATACATTAGAAATAGCTGTCCAACATAAAGCACAGTTCTAGAATATAGTAAAAATCAGCTCTTTAGTCTCACTAAAGATTCAAGAAGTGTTACTGTGCAACATTATGGGTTGCTGTGCCCATCTCTGTCATATTTACAAAAGTAAACACATATCTTTACTTAATTGCAACATACATTTTTGCATCAACAAATCTTGTAGGTAATTTGTAATGACAGAAGCCCAAGACAGACTTTAGGCTGGATCCCTTGTCGCTGGAAATCGGATAAGGCCATGTTAAAAAACACAGTAGCTATTGTTGATGTTGTAGGTCCCAGCTACTCTCAAAGTCTGATAAAAATATTTTTAACATGGAAAAAGAAAAAGAAAGATAATTTGTGCATTTTGTTCTTTACCAAAGAAGCTTCAAACCTGCTCTATTTATGGCAATGGTAACTCCCTAGAGTCATTAATTTGATCCATAATTCTCTTTTATCTATTCCCTGACCAAATCCAAAACTTTCCTAGGAACAGCACAGAGCTTTCATGGTCAACAAGAAGTCAAGTTCTATGATCTTCTGTTAAAAGAGGCATAGCCATAACTGTACATCTTGCCTGTCTCTTACTCTGATTTGCTCGTGGAGGAAGCAGCAGTTAAAACTTGTAGATATGTTGTTCACGAGGATATAATACTACATGTCCTTGAGAAGGGATACATCTCATCTTTGGTCTGTATTTACATATAATAGGTCCTTGCTGGTCTGGAGAGAAGACAGGAGGCCTATAAGTACTAGCAATGACTTCAATTCTAGGTGTTATAGGGATACTCCTTTAATGGAGCGAGCAGACCTAGGGTCAGAAGGGTGGGAGGATTTTTCACAGAAGACAAGAAATGAGCATCTGAATTATATATTAACTTTGTCTGTAATATTCACTGACTTGTAACAGTTTTCATAAATTGTTTCCACTGATGAACCTTTTAAAACTATAATTCTTAGAATTAATGCTGGAAATACTGGAAAGATAAAGTGAAAACCATGAATCCTTTGATTTTTATTTTAAATGATAGTGGTCATTACTCTATTAAGAGGTCTTTGGATATAAGTAATCAGTGTGTATTAGGACAATATAAAGGACCAGTCTTATGGAGGAAGACTGAGGAAGAAATTTGGGAGATAGTTAAACGCATTAACTACTTTGGAATAAAATTGAAAGAAAGTATATTTTAAAAAATTCCTTAAGATATGAAGTCATTAGTCAAAAGTCATTTTTTAAACTTTTGTGTAAGGAGAATGTATTTACAATATTTGATCATGATGTCTGCTTAAGGACCATTTTGTAGAAGGGAGAGCATTTTCTTTTAAAATACTGTTAAAAGCATCTTTTACATCAAAATATTGTAACATTTATTTTCCTCCTTTAGAATATTGTAAAGTCAAATCCTTCTGTTTATAATCTGAATGTGAATGCAAGTCTGTTTAGAGATTGTGTGATGCTTCTATTTCTAACATCATCCTGAAAACTACATCTTCCTAGAATGTTTCTTTAAAAAGCTTAAAATTTCTTGGACAAAACAAAATAATTATCTTAGTATATTATTGCAATTCTGAATGTGGGCATTATCTCACATTCTAACTCACAGACTCAGAAGTAGCTATTACAGTCTCTATTTTAAGGGACAAACATGAGTTTTTTGACAGAACATCCAAATAATGAAAATGGAAATTCAAACATATAGAGAAGCAAAGATCTGTAAGCCTAAATAGAGGTTTAAGTAACAAATCTTGAGCTTTTGATTTTCCTTTGAAGTAATCAATTCAAAAAATCAGCCTCACTGTCAAAGTAACATGAACAAGAGAGCCACCCTTTTATTTTTCTTTCTTTAGTTTTTTACTTTTTTCTTTCTTTTCTCCCCCAAGATTAGACTGACTAAAACCCCAGGATGTGAAGAAATGAGAAGAGACAGAGTAAACTATGCTGCTGAAACAGCCTTTAACTTTCATTTTTTAAACCATGTTTCATTCCTCTAAATAAGACATAATGAGGACTTTGCATCCAGCCTAAATTTTTTATGGAAAATACTGTGTGGCTAATACTTCTGATGAAATGCAGTATAGTAGTTTCTACTGAAGTTTAATGGATTAGGATTGCACACAATGAGACCTTTCACTAACATAAATTCTTATGAGTCAACACATTTATGAGTGCAAACAAATCTGTGTACTTTAGAACATATGATTAATGAAAGAATATTTGTATACAAAACATTTTTTCAGTAGTGAAGTAGTAAAGAACAGAAATTTATTTTTATTATTATAACCATTATATATATTTAAGATTTCAAATGTTGCCTTAGTAGCATCAATAAGTTTATAAATTCCAAGTTAAATTAGTAAATTATGTAAATTACAAGTTAATAATTTTAGACTTAACAAACTATATGAAACTAATAAGAAAGAATATTGAAGGTGAGAAAAGTATTAAAAAATAATGCAATATTTGTTCTCAACATGTGATTTCGCTTTATGAAATAAAATAAAACTGGCTGTGCCATGATACTGATCACCTGTACTGGACAGAGATCTGAAAAGCTTATTTTAGCTCAAAGCCCAAACCAGTAATATTCAATTAAAATCCATTAGCTTCTTCCTTATGACCTTCGGCAATTTACTGATAAATTAGATGTTGCAAATATGAACAACTGTGTTTTACATGTGTTAGTACAGGAGGTCAACCTATGGATATTTTTATAATTAATTGTTCCTTGGGAATCTACTCAATTTTGACAGACCTTCCAAATAAAGCCAGGTCACTCATCACAGAGCAAAAAAGTCTATGTGTATTTAAAAAAATCTAGAATGAATGAATGCATTTAGCCATATACTTAGGCAAATGATACCTCATGTACAGATTGAGGGAGAGGAGTTGGAAGGAGGTGATTCTTTATAAATCTACATAACATTAAGGTTATGGAAAGATCAAGGAAAATGACTCTACAAGACAGAACACTACCTAAAGGCAGTATCCATAAAAGATAGACACTCCATAAAGTATAATTATAATACTTTCTAACTTACAGTCAGTCATAAAAAAACTGCTAGCATAAATGTGTTTGAAGTTTTGAATTGTCTGGAACCAAGCAACTGTAAAAATTCCAGGATATGTAAGAAACCAATAATTTCCCAGTATATAATAAAATGGTTGTGAGATAAGTCATTATTACTACCCCAGATTACAGTTAAATGAGTAGGGAAATGGAAAGATTACTGAAATTTTAAGATAAACACAAGATTAAATATAATGAATAAAAGAATTTTGATACCTACTGACTATATTCTCTTTAAATATTTGTAACGAAACTACAGCAAAAAGAACCCAAGTCTGTCACGTCACCCACAAAAATATCAACAGTCAACAAAGAAGAATTGAAAGTTAGAATCTGATTGAAACATTTAATTTGCTGATTTTTCCACTGAGATTAGTTCTACCTTGTTTGGTTTTTTCTATAGCAGAAAGACCAATCATGTTGATTAAATAGCTCTGACTTGTCCAATATGACATTATTACTATTAATTGACACAACACATATTTTTGCATAATAATTTGGGAGACTGAAACCTTACATTATCCCAAGTTCCCTTGAATTAAATTCTACTGTGCAACTAGCCCAGTTAAGGGGATAGAACTTATCCTTCATTGAAATCCTATTTCTTATCAGCAAAGAGCCTTACGCTGGGAAAAAAGTTTTTCTAGAACAACCTACTAATGTACAGACTGTTTAACTACTAAACACCGTAGTCAGGGTTCACTGGATTGTAAAGGAGCTTTCTTGCCTAGTCTGCCTACAGAGTAGTCTGAAAGTGATAATGATACTGTGTAGGCCAAGAAGTGACAAACTTTTCTCTCCAAAAAGCCCTAGCTTGTTTACTAAACATGACACAATAAAAGCTCAGTAATGCGGAATTCAGAGATGTTAAAAAAAAAAGCCTATATATATATAAATGAATCCAATAATTTCAAATATCCTTTAAATAGTATTATGCAATTTAGCAAATTATGTTAAACATGAAATCTAAATGATTGTATTTTAGGGAAAATTATCTAAGTGTATGCTAATAACAATCAAAAGTGCAGGTAGTGTTTTCTAGATAAAAGGAAAATAATTACTGACAGGAAAAAAGCCTGTAATAAGGATTAATGGAATTTCTGTCTTTTTGTCAAACTAACTTGATATCAATTTTTTTTTGTTGAGAATATACAGGACATAGAGTGGTACCTCTCTTCAATAATGAGCCAAGATAAATACTCTCACTCAGGCTGCGGACTACTCCCATTCAGACAATGCTTTTTCAAGTTCAGGGGCACAACCCAAACTTGCATGATATATATAGAAGTAATGCTCTCTATTTCTTCTGCTTTCTACTTGCCCATTTTCCCCTCTGTTTTCCTTTTTCTAGGCACAAGAACCATTCACAGAAATTATTCGTTTCCTTTTGGGTCTCCTCTGAAAACTTGTCAGTAATGCTCCCCTGAAATTTGTATCTGAAGGAATCCAGAATAATAAATAAGTAATAGCAGAAGTCAGACGGCAATTTTTGGGTTCAGTAATTAAGGTAAAGAAGTAATCTGAATCCATAACCATCCATATGGTTGTCTAACTCTCTGTACTTGAGCACAAGCACTCTGAGGAGGGGCTGAGGAAGGTGCGGTTGTTCAGCCTGGAGAAAGGAGCCTCAGGGAAGACCTTATTGCTCTCCATAATAGCCAGAAGGAGACATGTAACAGGATGAGGGTTGATCGCTTTTCACAGGTTGCAAGTGACAGGACAAGAGGAAATGGGCTCAGACTGAGCCAGGGGAATTTAAGAGTGGATACTAGGAAAATTGTCTTCACTTAAATAGTGGTCTGGCACTGAAACAAGCTGACCAGGAAAGTGGCTGAGGTACCATCCCTTGAGGTATTTTAAAAATATGTAGATATAGATCTGATAGCAATAGATTAGTTGTAGAACTTGATCACCTAAGGTTGTTTTTTAACCCAAATGGTTTTGTGATTCTATGAACCACATTTATTATCTGATCTTGGCTTTTCAGAAAGTTGTATTGCATATGTACTCTAGGGGCTTCCAAATATCATTGTGATATTTGGAATCAGAGCAGAAAAATAGTTCTTGCAGGCTTCCATCTGAATTTAAATATATTCACTGAACTGTTATTTCTGGTAAAAAATAATTTAACCTCCTGAGTCACTTTTTATTCAAATATTGAATAAGGCTTTCTCATTTTATTCCTATTATTTAATTGCTCCAATTTCAATATTCATTTTGTCTCTGCCCGTACACCCTTCAGCCCCACCTCTTACAACTAAGAGGGAGAGGGACCCCTTGCAATCTGTAGGGGCTTTTGCTGCTGGCTCCTACTCAGGTAACAGACTTTATCTTGGTCAGTTAGACAGCCCTTGTTCAGTAAATTGGTGTCTACTACTCTACTTCTCTTATTTATCTCCTGCAAAACTTAGAGTATGCATAATGTACATGTGTAATAGTGTCATCTGGTGGTTTAACAAGATTAAATTGGAAAGGAAAGATGTACTTTATTACCTAAGCCTCGAGGCCATTCTAATACTAGGCAATTTTTCTTTCAACAGCCAAGATACTATTATTTATGAAATATTTCATTCCAAAGCCAAGACACTGTAATTTATGTGTTATGTGGCACACAGAAGTTCAGTCTGCCTGTAGCTCACAATTTGTTCACACATAGCAGGTTTTTGCTCTGATGCCAAGAGAAAAAATTTCTATGTTACATTTTGCTTGGATGATTAACCTGAACAATATAAAAGAAGTTTGAGATTCCCTGTGAAACCACTGTATTTACTTTTTGTTGGCTGAACAATACAAAAGTAGTTTGAGAATCACCATGAAATTATTGTATTTAACTGTTGTTGGCTATTCTTTGCTGAATATACAACAAAAGAGGAAATTTATTCTGCTCCTTTGTACACAGTATATTTCATGGAGTGCAGATTGTTTCCTTACTGTCTGTGAGCTTACGTCTCCTCCCACAAAAAGATGTAGATTTCTCTAGCTTTTTAAGCTTATGCTGACTGCTCTGAGCACAGTCACCCAAATAGTCTGGAATTTATCTAAAAACACTCAGAATTTTTTTCTTCAATTGTCTAATATATCATCTTTAAAAAATCTGTTAAAGAGGGAGTTTAGGGAGTCAGGACTTGTAATTTATGCCAAAATCAAATTATTATCATGTTCTGTGTCCAGTTCCATCCCATTCCCTGTGCTCTCTGTCCAGTCCATATTTCTTGTTTAGAGTAAAAATCTGTATTTCTGATTTGACTTTGATATTTCCACTTCTTCTTCTATACTTATCAACTCATGTCATATTTATTTAATGAGCTAAATCTAGTCTCTAAATTTATTTTCTGCTTTCAATTTTATGATATTAATTGGCAACTGTTGTTTATAAAAATTGTGGAGAGATTATATTGAAAGGCCTTGGAAAATGTAATAAGGTTTAAGGTTTTATTGAAGTTCAGAATTAAGTTTTGCCAATGAAATTTCTGCATAAATTATTCATAGAACAGCATAATGCATGAATAATTCAAGTGGCATCTTTAATTAGATGCTAAAAAAACCTTCAGCAGCAGCCTATCATTGCTTTATCGATTTAGAAGCAAATCGAATTTGAAAAACAAAGAACTTTTTCTCTAGTCAAATTAGCAGGTAATTATTAAATCACTCATTGCAATTGAACTGCTATCAATATTTTTATATCCACGAACATACAGTGCATTATGATGTATAGTGCTTATGAAATGCCAATGAAATGGAGTCCAAACAATTAGACTTTTAATGAAAATACAGTGCTATGTAAAAGTTGTTATTAGTGTTGGAAAAATGAGCCATGAGTAATAAGCTTTTGAGGCCTAACAATAGTGAATAATAAAACATTGCATATTAGTAAAAAATAGCCAGTGCTTGTTTCTATTAATAAATATCCTAAAGTTGCCATAAAAGAAAAACTATCCATTTTCTTTGAATCTTGATCAGTATTAGGGAATGGAAAAGAGTGTCTAAGTTCTTCTGCAAAAACATTTTGCTCATGAATAGTTCAGCCAGTCATAACAGATAATTGTCTGATTCTTTCCTATTCCCTTTAATATTAGGTATTGTTTTATCTTTTTAAGAGACCATGTCCCAGATTGTAATAACTTACTACAAAGTTCTACCTAGCATCAAGGCTGTTTCTTCCTAAAAATAATCAAACATGCTGCCTCTTTCTAGTGGGGCGAGAAAAAAGCAGTACTTCTTTCCTTATGGCTTGGGGTTTTGTTTGGTTTAATTTGTGTTGGTTGGTATTGTTTTTGGGAGTGTTTGCTTTTTGTTTATTGTTGGTGTTTAATAAAGGCTACTATATCTCAGATTCTCTATATCTTAAACTGAAATGATTAAATTTTCCTTTGTTTTCCCTGAAGTAATTCTACTTTACAAGTGGAATTACTATGCTCATGTGCAGCAGAGAATGGTTGTCCACTGGGGCTGCAGTTAAGTCCTTGACAAAATGCTAACACTGAAGATGTGCCTGGCTCCTTTTAATTTTTCTTTTTTTTCTATTTCAAGGAATCTATATTCCTACCTAGTGACATTTCCTATCTAGTGTATGCCCCAGATATTGTTTTATTAGCAGGGAGCATACTGCACAGAGCGACACACAGATGTATGACAAATCTTTCCATATGAATGATCTTACTCTTATTGTATGTTTGTTGAAGAAACCATAAAATCACCAAAAGAAAGTGTTTTCTATATATTTCTGTATTAATAACTCAGGATGAAAAAAGCTGGGGAATTCCAGAAAACCAGCTTCTCCAGTGACTAACTGTTCAAATTCTTTCCAGTATTTGAGAGCTACTCTTCAGATAGCTATTGCAGTTGCTATTTCAAGATCTTGTTGAAAGAGTGGACACCAGAATAAAATCAAACACCAACTCTTGCTTTTGTTCTCATTCAATTTTTGTTTAGGAATCTTGATTTAATAACACATATAATAACACATTGTTCTTGTTTTGATTATAATCTTTCAGCTTGGATAACTAGAGTAAAGCTCTTGTTACTAGCAGAGATTTCATTCCTTCCATACTACAATCAATTAATCAAAAAATATTTGATAATAATTTTGCATATAAAGTACAAGTTATTTCTTTTCCTACTGCCAGACTTTCTGCAGAGAAATTACTAAGGAAAAAAACCACCTTATATTGCTATGAATATCCAGAAAATTGTTAACATATTATTTTCTTAAATTGAAGCCTCAGAAATTACACTGTGGAATCTGCACCTCTTTGCCATTTGATATGTTTATTCTGTACATTAAGGAAGTGTGGTTTAACATAGGTATGCTTTTTAGAGTCTTCTGAACTGTTTTGTCCTAAGAAAAGAACTGACCCTTTCCTGTATGTAGGCTCTTAACTGGAAAAAATTCCAAAGCTCCACATAATTATCAATAAAAATTACACTACAGGTGTTTGACTAGCCATTTTAGGGGTAGTATCTCTTATTTCAAAAGCTGTTGTTCTCTTTAATGATACATATGTAGAGCACATGGACGCAGGGTATGCACATAGATGCAAATATTTAAATTAGAAAAAAGTCACTTTTACATTTCCACGCTAAGATGGCTTTATTGCTTTCCCATTTGTTGCCTTTGGTTATCACATGGTAATATAAGTTGTATCTCTAAGTAAATACAAATCTAAAATTTGGGTTCTTCCTCATAAGTTCAGAAGGCTTAGAAATTTTAAAATGTTTGTGCAAAGACTAGCAACCCAAAAAAGTGGATTATGTATTTAGCAGTAAGATTAGCAGTTATATATTTTACACCAGAAATTTTAAGATGCAAAGCTCCTGGATTTTTGAAGACTATACTAAAAAGACCATGTCGTCACACAGGTTGAACTTGAGCTTGAAGATTCATCCTGGTTTAAATGTGCACATATATGACTCCATGATTTGTGTAAACCGTATCTTCAAAAGGAAACACACAAACACATACCCACAAACTCCTCTTAAATTAGCTGTTATTTAAGATCTTCTGTACTGATTTCAGAATTGTAGATTATTCTCTAGATAATGCTAATAGATAGATAAGAAGCTGCATGTGTGACAGTTTTTGAAATATTACACAGGTTAAAAAGTGAACTTTTCTTCACAAAGCAAGATATTTGAATAACCTTGCCCATAAAATGCCTTGCCTTGAAGTTTTATTAATTCCTATGATCAGCTTTGCCATCAGAAATATTTCACAGTAATGACACATTGTGTATTTATGGCTTCCGGTGTAATTGGTCATCTGACTTTTAAAAATTCTTTACATCATGCCAACATGATCCTATTATGCATTTTCTGTATAGACTATTAGGAACAGATGCAAAGTGTTCACAAAGTTAGGATATTATTTCCATTTTATGTAACCCCTTTTAGCATAGATCTCAGAAAAGCTCTTCTAACATTCCAGAGGTTTCTGTCTGGAAGTGTCCTACTACAATGGGAAAGGCTTTTCTTTTTGTAGTCCTCATTTCAGGTTAGCTTTGATGTGCTGTGATTTTATTACAGCCTTAATCTTGGGATAGCTTCCTCCCCATCCATACCCCAAATGGTTACTATGTCTCATAATGACTGGCAATTTTGTGCAGACTTTGCAGATGAAAGCAAATATCTTTATTTTGGAAGTAGCTGAAATAGTCTTTCAATTATTGCCCTGAACTTGTGGTGTATAGAGGATCATTATCATCATACAGCATAGTATAAGAAAGTTAGTGAAGCTGGAAGAGGGAAAATGCAGAACCATTATGTATGGAGTGCCTAGAAGGTTGAAGAAACAATAAGATGTGGGCCTAGAAAAGCACATGAGAGGGAGATTAGACATAAAAAACGTTGAGCCATGGGGTAACTAAAAACAGTAGCAGATGCTAAGGAAGAAAAATTAGGCCTTCCTGAGTATGTGTTAAAATGAGTCAAATAAACCCAGATATATCCTTAAGACTTCCTTTTTGTTAAGATACTGGCAAATGGCTAGCTGTAAGTTAAAGAAGGTTTACCCTTAGGTAGAAAATTAGGTAGGTGTTCACTTTGTGTACCCTTCTGGGATATAATTAGAATGAGAACCTGTCTGTCCGTACAGACTTGACAGAGTTTATGAGCTCAGATGCTGCTTCTGATTTATTTCCCATTCTTTTCTTGAAATTTAGATCAGGCTGTTTTGAATGGTTCAAGTTATAGATTAATTTATTATGCATATACTAACATGATCGCTTTTAAACAAAATATCCTGTACTGTATTACCCTAGCTAGTTAACCATTGTACAACAGTATATTTGGTCTCTTGAAAATAAAGGTTTTGGTTACAATGACAACGTTATTTCTTCTGAATGCTTTTTTCATGCCTTCCATTTCTTTTTTTTCCTTTTGTCTAGATCTCTGTTCCTTTCCTATAAAGACTTCTACTGCTCCCAACAGGGATGATTGAAGACAATTTGAATTTCCTGTGCAGTAAAGCCAAAGTGTGCACTGACTTTGGGAATTGAGGAACAAATCAGCCTATAGGATTGTTGATATATTGAAGGATGAAGATGAAACAGGATGAAAAAATTTGTAAAAATTATTTAACAACTGCTGTTGAATCACTTAGGAATTAGATAATATATCATTGACAGGATCAGCAGTAAATGACAACGTTGTGACAAAGAAGAAGTAGCAACACACAGAAATCACAGAAGCCTAAGATTTGACAAGAAATGTAGTAATTTAGTACTATTTACCCAAAGTATCCTATGAGGGATTTTGTTAGGGAGAAACCAGCAGTGCTTCCAAAAAGGAATAAAAGCTGCAAGTTCAAGAGTCAATGTAGAGGCAACAGTAGCTGGAAAGCATGGTGAAAGAAAGGGAAGTACGCCAAGGATTGAACTCCTGACCTAATGCTCTCACATTTAATTCATCAACTGAGGATAGTCTGAGATCTGAAAAAAATGTAGAAAACAAAACTGAAAAATGTGATTTTGTTAAAATAATAAACAAATTTTGAATAGGTTAGATGATAAGGAGAAATAATGACTACTGAGTTTGAGTATGTCAAACTTATTTATTTTTATTATTTGAATCTACATAATAGTTTTCCTGAAAAGTTGGTACTGGAGCCTCAGTTCCTCCACAGTAAACAAAAAATGTCATTTGCCTTGTCTTTATGGTGTTGTAGAGTTCATAATAAAATCATGCTAAAAAAAGCTGTTCTGGGATTCTCTTTAAAAATATACACAAATTTTAACAGAGGACAATGTCTCATTTCTACAGCCTTCGCATAGACAGCTACAGTGAAACTCATTTATTTTGCTTTTGGCTCAGCAGGGGTAGAATCACCTGTAGTACAAGATATTCAGCAAATTAATTTTACTTCTTATGGAAGTTTGGTGTGTCTTTCAGCCTGCATAATTTGTATTGTTCCTTCAGTATGGGCAATGAGTGTTATGTGTGGATGCATAGGTGTTAATTACAGTCAATTTATGTAATATTTTATATTTTCTGTCATAAATTTAACATTGTGCCCTGGAAGGCAAAATGAGTAGCCATCTGGGAATGCTGTGTTGCCATTCTATTTTTGAAGTTTTTTCTCTGATAATGCTGATCCTGTAATCAGAAAGGGTCCAAGATTATAGAAGGAGATCACAAGATGGCTACCATATTTGTTATGTGCTGTCGTGATGAGTAAAAACCAAGACCAGAAAACATATGTGTAAAAATTACCTCTTCAGGAAAAAAACCCACTATACTGGCTTAGTTCCTCCTTATTCTTTGTTCCCATTTTTGCTCCTGAAAAAAACACAAACTACTTTTAATAATGTTCCTTGCATTATACAACAAGCATTTTACAGTGAACCAGTTTCAGGCTGTGATTCATTCTGTCCATTCAATAGGGTTTCATTGTTTCATTTTTTCCCCCTGTTATTGCCCATGTTTCTTCTGGAAAGAAAATCCACTAAAGTTCCCAAATTTCAAACTCTGTGACACTCTGACTGAGAGAGCTGCCACCCTTTTAATGTTTTTAGCCATTTTATTGAAACTAAAATCATTTGTGGACACTTATCTTTCTAATCAGTTCTGACCAAAAGGCAAGCCATCCTGACTTAACTAATAGCAGTCACAACTGTCTGAATAAAATTACAAATGTAGGGACACTACACATAAATCTCAGGAAGCAAATTACAGGATGCAAAACACCATCTTCTTTCTTCATAAATGCTTATGATTTAATTATCTTAGATAAGATTTCTAGTTTGGGTTACAATAAAAAAAAATTGTTGTAATTCATTTTGGTACTGAAACCAGATAAGACAACATTTCACCAAAGGAAACCCAAGGAACCTTTCACCCAGCTCTTAATTATTTGATAATTCTGCAACACGAGCCCAGGGGACACCATGACACTTTAGAAAAGCTTTTTCCAAGTGAAATTCAAATTACTTTGGAGACTTTTTTATGGTCCTAAATACCTTAAAGTCACCTTTTACATGATATGGTCTCACTGATAAAAGACCCCTATTCTTTCTTGAATTTACTTTTAGTAGTGAACACTATCAATGTATTTCACTGATTAATTTTTAAAAGATGAATGTGTGAATAGTTTTCCTTGTAAGAAGAAAAATTTTTGTGTGTCTTTTCCTTTCACCTTTCCACTACAAAATGATAATTCATTTTACCTAATATTTAGTTATTAGTGCAAAATAATGATTTGTGGACATTTGTATATAAAATTGGATTTTTTTTGTGACTCAGTAAACAAAAGAGCTGATTTTCTTCAAACATGATCTTGTCTCACAGGAATTTGTTTTTTATTAACTTATTCTTCATATAGATAATGTAGAGAAGGATACCCTACTGTTTCTCTGAAGTCACTGCTAATATTTATTTCTGTTTCAAAACAGCAATAAATATCAATATATCTAACATATATCTACCATTAGCAATAGTATGTATTGGTGTTTTTCTTCTAAATAATTAACTTGCTTTATGTTCTGTCTATAAACATATATATATATATATAGATATATAAATAAAGTTAAATCCCTGGAATACAGGCAAGAAAACAGTTCTTATCTACCTTTGGGTGAGAAAAAGGGCTAGATAATGGGAACTATTTAAAATGAGCCAAGTATTGAAAATGAAAAGAAATGAGAAGCAAGAGAGTTCTATGGAAAATCAGGGATATAGCTTGGTAATCATAGTATGTAACACCTGAGGTGAACAGTTCTGGAAAATATATCTTAAAACACGAATGCAAGAGAAATTCTCAAGACTAAAATTTAAATAGATTCAGGGTGAACCATGGGGGTAATCACCTTGTGCAAGGTTTAAGAGAGCTGGGGTTTTCAGTTACTTAAACCACAAACTGTCTGAGAAAAAAAGAGGCAAAAAAGTGATTCAAGTGTTTTTCCAATCCTGAAACATCAAATGCTTGTCCCAGATTTACATACTTACATCCATACACATTTCATTTAAATGAGAAAACTCCTAATCAATTTGTCTTCTCGAAGTTTGAACCAATTAAAAATTGATGGAATGTCACCTTTATTAGTCTTTAGGTATCCTAATCTAATGACTCTGAAACAAACTTCCTTTCTTTTCATAAATTTATTTAAATATTTCTCCTGAAATGTGTTGATAGTATTTTATTGTCAGTGTAAGCCACCTAAATGACAATGATTCTAAAATGTTTTGGCCAGAAGAGGTAAAAATATGTAGTTCTTGCTGAACTGATATTTAAAATAATTACTTCAATAGAAATATGAATATTTTGTTACTTTCATCTGAACAGACTGTTGCTCCTTTATAAAAGAAGGAAAGGAAATTCGCCTGTAAACTGGTCCAATATATCCTTCTCCTGCCCCCATAAGATAGAAAACAAATAAAATATATGATGAATGTTGAAAACATCACATTTATTATCAGTGAAAAGTTACTAAAAATTGTTAATGCAAGATTTGAAGAGTATGTGATATCCCCTACAGCATAACAATTATCAATGAAATAAAATCAGGTACTTAATGACTTAATGTGTGCTCATTAAGTGAGTACATATTAACCCAAATGCCAATGAATCAGTGACTATAAAATTGTAGGTAATCATTAAATTTATAGCTTGTATGCTGAGATGTACACAGTGTCTCCAAATTAAAAATACATCCTTGTATCTTCCAATGTTTCATTTTTCATTTACAGTATGTGCAACATAATTAAACTTGTGCACCTTGGTAGTGATATTTACTTCATTTATATGTTCTGCATTTATGTATTAGGTTTCTAAGTTTTGATACACCGTACTTTTGAAAGTTCCCGTTCGTTACATTTGGTTTGGATAGTCATATTGGGTAACACATTTTCCCTCATTTCAAGAGGATTAAGAATATTATGTCCTGTAACTCATTTTGAATGCTTCTATTCTTTCACAAGACCCAAGAACAGTGCAGAATATGTTTTCCTAAATAACATTTAAATAATGCTGTGTAAGGGCAATTTTTTTCACTGCATAAAGTAACACTTCAGAATAGTCTACGATATATTAATGGTCTCTTCACACTGTTATTATGCCAGGCATCCCTGGGCAAGGGGAAAAAATGCATGGGTAGGTCAGATCTGCCGCAGCTTTCAGCTCTTTTTGGTGACTGTTTTTCTTTAAATAGAAAAAAATTGGGCTGAGCACAAAGGTGCCTCCCATGTGGTCTGTAATTAGGTAGTCATTGTGGAGCTACTACTTTTCCACTCATGCAACAACTTCTTGTGATAAAACAGTTTCAGTGTTGTTAACTTATGCATGAGATTAGTTTATCCTGTAGATATTAGGGAGGTCTGAATCTCCCTGAATCTGCTGGAATTAATGGGGTTTGTGGCTTTTCACAGAATTGCTGGTGTTCAAGGGAATATCATAACTACCTCATTGTGGGCTCTCTGTGTGTATGAGGTCATTGAGCAGTCTCAAACCAGGATCAATTTATTTTTACAAAAGGATGTTTGTGCTGCAGTCAGAACTTTTAAACTTGTCACAGTAATTTTTACCACAGATATAGAAATTTACTTCATTGTAATTTTTTTCACATGGAAAAATTAACCCTTCAGAAATTTCAAGTAACTGGCTCCTTTTTTGTTGCCTTTCTGCAACCAAATTAGCATTTTCATATAAAGTTAAACCAAAAGAAACCTTATATAGTATTTTGCTTTGGAAATACCTCAGGGGGACTTATATAAACTATTAGTGTTCTTTTCAATTTCTGCTGGGAAAGCGGAAAAATATTAATGCACATAAGACTGGGACTTGAAAATGCTTTTTTTAAGTACTAAATTGATTGTGAAGATGAGCTAAGTAGCTCCACAATTGCCAAGTTTATAATCATATGTCATTTTTTAGTACATGGCAAACTCTGTCAGAGACGAAAAATTTAGAGTGAAAATTATTTGATAAAATATATCTCTTGCTTACTTGTAATCTTTTGAAATTATTAAAATATAATATGAAGTGGGTTCTATCCTTGAACTGATGAAACAATATTTATTTTGTAAAACAGTGTATCTCTTTCCTACTAGAAAATAACAAACAAGAGTTGCTGCATCATATTCCTGTTGTTTATGCTTTATTTCTTCAATGTACAGTATAGCTTTTCTTCAATGGTATGACCAAAAAATGGTATGAAGGAATTTCATGATCAAGCTCATTGAAATAACAATTTCTTAGTTATAGGCAACAAGGTGGTTTTCAGTAATTGAATTATTATTACTGAATTATATTATTTTTTTAGGGGATGTTTGTTATTCTTTCCAATTTTCGTTTATTATTTTCTGTAAAATTGAACATGAAATGCAAAGATACATACACAGTCATGAAATCAATGTTACCATTGAGATAATAAACTTTTTCTCTGAATCTTTCCCTTTATTTCTCAACATCACAATTTCTGCCTTTTGTTACTTCTCTAACATTTGTTGAAAGGAGTGAAAATGAAACGTAAGTTTCTGAAAGGTACTGGTGCACTTTGAAAATAACATGAGCCGTAACGCTGTTGAAGAATTCAGAAGACTGAGAAATGCTACAGTATTTAGGTCAGCATTTCCAAACACATGCATTGTATCACATGTATTTCTTAAACTATCTTTTATAATCTTTTATAATCTTCATCCTCATCTCTATTTACTGCCTATTTTTTCAGTTGTTTTTAATGGATTTTTATCTGGATGAATCAGTCTTGTTTTATTATATATATATAAAATATATACATATAATATTTTTATATATTTTTAAATAAATATATTTATTATAAATATAGTATTTCATATTATCATGCTTTGAAACCATCCATTTGAAATTACAGCTCAGGATTCATTCAAAGAAACAATTCAAACAGGTAGATTTTAACTAAGTTTTAGCATCTCCTATCTGCGGAAAAATATTTTAATTCATAGAAACTAAAGTGTCTACTAAATATTAAATTAAGACATAAAATGTTAATATTGAGCAAATCTTTAATGTTACTCTTCTTTCAGCTCCTCCATGTGAAATTTGCCTGTCTTTCTGTTCTTAAATTTTCTTAAGACTAGCAAGAGCTACCATTGCTCATGAAAGGAATAATTCTCTTAATTAGCTTTTGTAATATTTTGAGGTGTTGGTCTTTCTTAAAGCCTACAGTTTAAACTCCACATCATGGTACTGTTACAAAACATGTCTTGTCCTTTCATGTCCTATGCTCGCTGCATTTTTTTTTTTTTTTGCAGTTGCTACGGTTCCTCTGAAGATGTAGCAGTTAACTTTGCTAAAGTTAACCTCTGCCCATTTGCATGCAGTTAGAAATACAGGGGAAAACAAGATCTGAGAAGAAACAGCACTCTGCTAATTTATGATGAGCAAAATTCATCTATTGAAAGTCAGCTTTGGGGTGAAGATTAAAAAGTCTCTCATCCTACAAAATTTTATCTTCTATTTGTGCTCTGCTTCCTTTTGTAACAGAGAAATTAATATTTCAGGATCTTAAATAGTCAAAACATGGTCACCAGTGCAGTACCATAAATATGGCAGCAAACAACCTTAGGATGGAAGAGCATAGATTAGGATATTGTGGTGGGCTGACCTTTACAGGATTCCAGGTGCCCACCAAACTTCTCTATTGCTCCTCCTTATCAACAGCAGCAGGGAGACAAAATATCATAAAAGGCTCTTGGCCTGAGATAGAGACAGGGAGCAATTCCTCACTCACTAACATGGACAAAACAGATTCAATTCAGAAATTCTTAAGAGAGTAGAATAATGAGAATAAGGACAAATCTAAAAACTTGTCCCCACCCTTCCATCTTCTCAAGTTCAGCTAGAGTCTGATTTTTCATTCTCCCCTTGATTAGCATAGGGGGATAGGAAATGAGGATGTCTGTTCATAAGATTTTGTCTCTGCCCCTCCTTCCTTCTCATGCTCTTCCTCTGCTCTGGCATGGGGCCCCACCAGGGAAACAGTTCAGAAGACAATTCTTCACAAACTTCTCCAGTGTGGATCCTTCTCAGAGGACGTACTTCTTCATTAACTTCTCCAATGTGGGTCTCTTCCATGTGACACAGCTCATCAGGAACAGACTGCTCCAACATGGGTCCACTGTGGATATCTGCTCCTCCATGGACCTCCATGGACTGCAGGGGTACAGTCAGCCTCACCATGGTCTTTACCAACTCCTGCCGGGGAATTTCAGCTCTGGGGCCTGGAACCAAGTCTGTCTTCTGGTCTGCTGAAACTTGCTGTGCCAGACATGGCAGCAGCCTTTGGCAGCTTCTCACAGAACCCACCCCGTGGTACCCTCACTGCCAATACTCAGCCACAGGAACTCAATACAGAGAAACAAGGCAAAGTAAGGCTGCTGAGGACTGTCTCGGATGGGCAAAACATAGATGAGTGTGGAACAGCTGAAATGAACAGCCGCTTTATTTTGTAGGGAGTGGTTATTGCCTTTTTTAAGGTTAACAAATTTCATGGGACAATATCCACTTTTGAATTTAGAAACTCACATTTTTCCTGGTAGAGACTGCATCAAAAATATATCTTTGTGGCCAGCTTGGAAAAGCTGTACAGTTTGCCCCAGGTTTATGCATTCAAACTTTTATTTTAAATACACATGACCATAAAAATCCAACACAAAATAAACAAAATAAAACACACACAATTGTGAAACTACAATAAAGCTTGCAAATTATTTATAATATGACTTACTGAAATCCTTTTAGTCTAGTTTTGGTTTTTTTGTATGACTGTTTGAATCACTGGTCTTTAAGCATTTAATTAACTCTCCAAGGGCTTTAATACTTGAATGGTCTCTCTGATAAAATATTTGACGCTTGCCTTTTTATGCTATGATTCATTACTGCATTTCCTTAATTAGTTTAACTGTAAGGTTAAAATAAAGACATACATAGTATGTACTTTGTTACATAGTAACAAATCTGAGATCTAAAGAAAGAGTTTTGTTACTCCTGAAGATATTGCTCATGGATTTTGAATTATAGCTGTCCTGTACCTTAATAATTTTTGCATTGTGAATACCTAGGAAAAATCATAGACTAAAGCAAAACATAATTTTTTGATGATCATCTTCACAGGTGTCATAATGTTTTATAAATGCAATTAGAACTGATAGTTCTAAAACTAAAATTTAGACACAAATATTAAATTAAACATAATGAATATTCAAATGAAAATACAATTTGCAAGGTGTTTAACTAGTATAGCTTATAATAAGACAATTCTTAGCTGTTAAACACTTCGCTTGTACATAGAGTTAGATTACAGTCCAACAACATGATATATGAAATAGCTACAATAGATCGTCAGATCCAAATTTTTTGTAGACATTAAAATTGATACTTTCAATACAAAAATTGAACCAATGGTCTTGTTTCACACATAACTAACTATGTAATGGGAAATGACACAAGGAAAATCTTGCATTCTCAGCACAGAGAAGCTAAAACCAAAACACAAATTCTTTCTTGTCTCTAAAAACATTGGTTTCTCAGAAGTAATATTGGATACAGGAATCCTAGGAAGTTTGCGTAGCCACTGTTTGTGCTGTACCAATACAGTGGATACAAAACAGAATCACAGAATCACAGAATTTCTAGGTTGGAAGAGACCTTTAAGATCATCGAGTCCAACCCATCTTCTAACACCTCAACTAGATCATGGCACCAAGTGCCAGATCCAGTCTTTTTTTAAACACATCAAGGGATGGTGACTCCACCACCCCGCTGGGAAGATAATTCCAGTATTTGACCACTCTTTCTGTGAAAAACTTCCTCCTTAATTCTAGCCAGTATCTCCCTTGGCGCAGCTTGAGACCGTGTTCTCTTGTTCTCTCTGTTGTTGCCCAGAGAAAGGGACTGATCCCCAACTCACCACAGCCACCCTTCAGGAAGCTGAAGAGAGTGATAAGGCCACCTCTGAGTCTCCTTTTCTCCAGGCTGAACAACCCCAGCTCCCTCAGTCATTCTTCATACGTCTTGTGTTCCAAGCCCCTCACCAGCCTCGTTGCTCTTCTTTGGATGCGCTCAAGCATCTCAACGTCCCTCCTAAACTGTGGGGCCCAGAACTGGACACAGCACTCGAGGTGTGGCCTCACCAGTGCCGAGTACAAGGGAAGAATGACCTCCCTGCTCCTGCTGGTCGCACCGTTCCTGATACAGGCCAGGATCCCATTGGCCTTCTTGGCCCCCAGGACACACTGCTGGCTCATGTTCAGCCGGCTGTGGACCAGCACCCCCAGCAAAGAGTGCTCCTGTCTAATCCATGAGCTGCCAGCTTGTCTAGGAGTATGCTGTGGGAGACAGTGTCGAAGGCCTTGCTGAAATCCAAATTAACAACATCTACAGCCTTCCCTGCATCCACTAAGCGAGTTACCTGGTCATAACAGGTGACCAGGTTGGTTAAACATGAGCTACCCCTCCTGAATCCATGCTGACTGGGTCTGATACCCTGGCCATCCTGTAAATTCTTTGTGATGGCACTTAACATAAACTGTTCCATTATTTTGCCAGGTACTGAGGTCAGGCTGACTGGCCTATAATTACCAGGATCTTCCTTTGCACCCTTTTTGTGAATAGGTATCACAATGGCCAGCTTCCAGTCATCCAGAACCTTACAGTGAACCAGGACTGTTGGTAAATGATGGAGAGTGGCTTTGCAAGCTCATTTTTTAAGGGCTGCTTCCCAAGGAACTCTCTGAATAAGTCTCCTAAATAGGTCAAAGTCTGCCCTTTGGAAGTCTAATGCAAGAGTCTTACTGGTGCTCCTCCTGACTTCACCAAATATTGAGAATTCTATTATTTCATGATCACTCTGCCCCAAGTGACCTCCAACCACCACATCACCCACCAGCCCATCTCTGTTTGCAAATAGCAGATCTAACATAGTCCCTCCCCAGTGGGCTCACCCACCAGCTGCGACAGAAAGTTGTCCTCTATACATTCTAAGAATTTCCTGGACTGACTTTTTACTGCTGTATTAAGTTCCCAGCAGATGTTCTGGTAGGTTGGAGTCACCCACAAGAACAAGGGCTGATGATCTTGAAACATTGTCTAGCTGCTTATAGAATAAGTCATCTACCTCTTCTTCTTGGTTGGGTGGACAATAACAGACCCCCAGTAGGGTGTCAGCCTTGTTGGCCTTCCCCTTGACTCTTACCCATTCAACTCTATCTTCCATAGTTTCAATTTCAATGGCATCGAAAGTCTGCTTAATATAAAGGGCCACCCCTCCACCTCTTCCTTTCCTGTCTCTTCTGAAGAGCTTGTATCCATCCAGTGCAGTACTCCAGCTATGTGAGTCATCCCACCATGTTTCCGTGATGGCAACTACATCATAGCTCTGCAGTTGTACTATGGCCTCCAGCTCTTCTTGTTTGTTGCCTAAGCTGTGTGCATTGGTATACATGCACCTCAGCTGGGATACCGACTTCACCCCTAACTTAACCTTGCAACCCCTGCGTCTGCTTACAGATAGCTCAGCTGCTTCCCCTTCCCCCTTCAAACCTAGTTTAAAGCCCTCTCAATGAGGTCTTTCAATTTGTGACCTAAAAACCTTTTGCCCTTAACTGAGAGATGTACCCCATCTGGTTCCAGCAGAGCAGATGCTGTAAAAGATTCCCCATGATCAAAGAATCCAAAATTATGCCGATGACACCAAGCCTTAAGCCACTTGTTGATGATACGGATTCTCCTATTTCTTTCATCATTTTCCTCCGTTTCCAAAGGGACTGAGCAGAACACTACCTGAACTCCTGCCCCATCAATTACCTGACCCAGTACCCTGAAGTCCTTTCTAATTGCCTGGACACTCCTCTTTTCAATCTCATCCCTGCCAGCCTGGAGTATCAGCAGTGGGTAATAATCAGAGGGCTGAATCAGCCCAGGGAGTCTCTCAGTGATATTTTGTACCCGGGCCCCAGGTAGGCAACAGACCTCCCTGTGGGATGGGTCTGGTCAACATATGGGGCCCTCAGTTCCCTTCAGAAGGGAGTCACCTACAACAATTACCCTTCTTTTCTTCTTGACATTAGAGGTAGTGATCCATCTTCCTGATGAATCATAATTGAGGGGTTCACTGGGCAGACAATTTTCTCCTATATCATCTGGTTGGGGCTCTAGATCCAGGACCTCATACCTATTCTGAAGTGGTACCTGGTTGGATGATGGGGGTGGGGAGGAGTTTTTGTTACTACTTCCCTGAATGGGGACCCATTTCCATTCCTCTTCATCTCTCAGGTGCCCTTCTGTTGCCTGAAAGTGGGAGGCATAGACGTCCTCGGTCTCTTGGTCAGAGGCCTCCCTTAAAGATGGAAGGGCTGAACTCCACCAGTCTATTTCTCTTTCACTCTCCCTAATACTCCTTAACCTTTCAACTCCCTCCCTAAGCGCAGCCACTAGTGAAAGGAGGTCGTTCACTTGTTCACACTGCAGGCAGGTTTCCTCCACAGCGCTACCTGAAGCCACCGATAGGCTCAAACACCCTGGACACGGACGGGTCTGTACAGACACATCCTTTTTGGAGGGCTCAACTTGGTCAACGAGACTTGTACCGGCAATGGTTTTTGACCCTGTGGAAACCATTACTGACACCTCAAACACAACCGGACCGCAGAAACACCACAAACAACACAGAAGGCTCCTTACAAGTCTGAAAGGTGGCAACCCTGCCTGCGCGAACTGCCTTGTATACATCCCAGAAACTCAGCACACCTGCGCGAACTGCCTTGTATACGTCCCAGAAACTCACCACACCCCTGTTTGCCCGCTCCTGGTCACTGCGCTGCGGGTCGCCGCGCTCCCCAGAGACCTCTTATAATCAGCCACTCAGCAGCAGCTGGGGAGGCTCCACTCGCTAGCTCCTCTCAGGCTCACAATGGCTGAACATCCAGCTCTAGGGCTGTCAGTCTCAGTATTTTATTCTCAAGGACTAAAATGAAGAGAAAATGCCATTTTCCTAAAGCAGCCATGATATAGTGTTGTTTTTAATCACATTTTAGAGCAGCTGAAGGTATACCAAACCTTCTCTGTTCATGACAAAACTTAGTTTTGAAGAAAGTACACGCCAATGAAATCGAAAGTCAGAATTAAAGAAGACAAAAAAGAAAAACAAATCCCATAAATATTGAAAACATAAAGAAGACAATTAATTTGAATAACTAAATTTATTTTTAAAGGAAAATACTTTCAGTCTGAAAGGAATTTTTAAAAAATGGATTTCCTTACCTATTAAGTAATTAATTCCACTGTCAGGGGTATTGTTTTCCCAAACTTTTCAACTACTTATATCAACTGCTCATATCACTTAGAGGCAAAAATGTTTTCTTTGGTGATTATGAGAAAAAGGCAATTGTACATGGAGAATTGAGGATACACAATACACTTAACCCAGACATTCCCAGGCCAGGGCTTTGCTGCATGGGGCTATGGATCCAGTGTGGCCCTCAGGCTGTGCTGTGCTGGACAGGTCCCGGGACAACCTCAGCCCCCTAACTGCAACAAGCAGCTCTCACTCCACATCTCCAGGGATCATGCCACTAGTGTGGCCTTGCCTTTATCAAAAATCTCAGCAAGAAGTTATTGTAACATATTTCTCTTTAACTGTAGAAATCATTAATAGAGTTTTTCATTTGTAAAGAAAGTCATATTATGGCTCAGCTGACCAAAAAGGGAAAAACTGTTATGGATGGGGTCTGCATGGCACACTGAACATGGGTCAGAGCCTCTTTAATTTTACACTGCTCAGGGCTCCTAGCATCAAAAGGTATTAATATCACCTGTGCTATTCTTTTGCAGTTTTAGCAGTAATGAAAAGCATTTTAAATGATAACTTGCAAGTCTAAGTGCCTGTCTTGCTGGGACCATAATGAACCATCTCCTCCCAGTGCAAGACAAACCCCTAGATCAAATTAATTTGATTTTTTAAAATCTTGTATCCTTCTGTGACTAAAAGTCTTATAAATTCATATCTAAAAATTCATTCTCCATTTCAGCCACCTCTACAGGTATAATTTTCATCTTATTTTTATCATATTTATCCCTTTTTTTTTGCCGTCCTACTGGGGTGTCATTTAAGTCATATCCTTCATCTTCCTTTCTCTCGTGATTCTTCAGGATGAAAAATTACAGAAACCTATTTTGTAGGGTTACTTCATAAGGGCATGTGGAACAAAAAGCCTATAAACTTTATTTTCACTTAGCAACTGAAATTGCATGGCCCTTTTATTCCAATTTCTCTCTGGTTCTTGAACTCCTTACTGTTAAGTTAGGCTGTAAAGGTCTTCAGCAGAACCTATCAGCCAGAGTATGTGCCCCACAGAGGAACTAAAGACTTACTTTCCATTGCAAAAAGGATATTTGATCTTTCATGTACCTCGTATTCCTCTCACCTGTATTGTCTAAATTCTGGAAAACATGAGACAATGTCTGTCTTGAGTCACACCATCTTTCAATATACACATTTTCAATCTTCTTTTTTTTCCTAATGATGACCAGTCATCAAATCCATTCACTTTTCTTTCCAGAACAAAAGTAAATTATATATTAATATATAATACATGTATAAATATGTATATAATACAATGTACATAATGGTTCAATACTAGTGGCTTAGTGCTCAGGTAGTACAGGAAATAAACACTCAAGGGGTAAGAAAGGAAATGGACTAATCATTATTTACTTTTACATCAGGCAGCAATTTACCCAGCACTTTTAATATTGCTTGATTTCAGCTGTGTTATGGCTTGTACTGTGTCTTGCTACAGGCAAAAATTTTCATTTCAGATGAGGTGTCATATATATATGAAGTCAGCGCTGTATTAACATAACAAATGATAGAGTAAAAAGGAATGTGGCATTGGCATGTGCACCTTGAACAATTTTATTCAACAATTTAGCTAGAGCAATTTATGATCTTAAAATGGCCATCATAATTCATACTCAAAGATTAGGAATGCTTTTAACTTTTACAACCTGCATTCACTTTCAGAAATTCCTTACCAGATTTTTCAGAATTTCCTGTGTACCCTGATTTCATCCAAATAAAATCATTAACTGGTGACACATTTATTTTCAGGATTTTTAATGAGTATTGCTTTAAAGAATAATTTCAGGAAAAATAATATCACATAGCAACCTTTCTAATTGCATGTGTTCTCCATTATGTGTGTATATGTATATACATACATATATTTATATATTACTTGAAGTGAAACTTCAGATTACTGATGAGTTTCCTCAGATACTTTTAATGGTTGTGAGTATATTTTTAGAGAGGCAGTCTTTTCAGTCTTTTTAGATTTTTTTTTTAAATCGTTAGGATTGGAAAAGAATTCCAAGATCATTGAGTTCAACCTTCAACCAAACATGACAATATCAATTGAACTATAGCACAAAATATGACATCCAGTTACTTCTAGAACACTTCCAGGGATGGTGACTCCCTGGGCAGCACATTCCAATTCCTGAATATCTTTTCAGTGAAGAAATTCTTCATGTTGTCCAAACAGAACTTCTCCTGGTAGAGCTTCAGACTATGTCCTCTTGTCCTGACACTGGTTGCCTGGAAAAAGAGGCTGATCTCCACTTGAGCACACCCTCATTTCAGGCAGCCATAGGGAGTGGTAGAGAGTCCTCTGAACCTCCTCCTGGCTTAAGAAATCCAGCTCCCTCAGCCAATTCTTATATGACTTACTCTTGTCTCCAGAAAGTAATACTCTAGTATCCAGAAAGTAATTAGGGTTTGTGGAAGGAGTTAATCAGGTGTGCTGTAATCCATCTCTACAGTAAACAAAGCCACGTTAACCTCTCGTCTTACTGTGCCATAATTTGAGTATTGGAACAGGATGCAGTACAGAAGAAATATCCACTCAAAGAATTTTTCTTCTCTCCTTCAGGTGAGATAGGTGTGGTAAGAGGATGACTTTCTGCACATTGAGAGTGGAGAGCCAGGGCAATGATTGTCTGCTGATGCAGGTCCAACAGCTGCAGTCTGCACACACAGATGGAACAGTTCTCAGCTACTCTTTGGTGAGTTGAAAGAAGTAGTATTGAACTGTTAGCAGCAATTGAGCAAAAAAGGAAGTAGTAATAGGCCTGTTTGAAGCATATGAAGAAAATGGTGTAATATTGATCTTCATCAATATTTCAAGTGGTGGTGAGACCTTCTTTTATGTTTATAGGCTAATGATATTACACAAAAATGTAATGAACTTAAGTTATTGCCACCACAGCAGAATATTTCTTGACTATTTATGAGTTACAATAATTCTGATTGTGGTAGGAGTCAGACCTGCAGCTAAGCACCCATCCAAATGTTCCCCTGTTTTCCCATCAGGGTTGGGTAGACATCTGAACAGACAAATATGGGAAAAAACTCACAGGCTTGAGATGAAGAGAGCTTAATAAGTGCAGAAAAAAATGGGTAAATAGCCCCAGACAAAGGGTTGAAGCAATAACACACCACACAGTACCAGCAGATTTATGCCCATCCAATCTACACACAAAGGTTACTTTGGAAAATCTTGTCTTCAGCTGAAATTGCTGAGTGTAACATTATGGCATGGAATACCACTTTGATTTGACTGGCTCAGCTCAGTCTTTCACAACATTTTAGCCACCTCATGCTTTCTCATCAGAGGCCAGTGTGAGAAATAGAGAAGAACTTAATACTGTGCAAACACCTTTCAGCAATAGATGAAATATTGATATGCTATCAATATTGATGTAGTCACAGATGGTCACACAACACTAATGGACTAATATAAAGAAAATTAACTCTGTCCCATCCATACAGTGCAGTGTGTTTAAATTTCTATTTGAGATGTGTTTCATTTATGTTACTTTCACCCAAGTCTAGAGACATCTCAAAATAGTCTTTACACTTTTAAATTATTTAAGAGTTTTGATTGAAAATACAGCTATCTTGATGTCAAATATTTGTGGGTTCCCAATGCATTTGAATAATGCTGCAGAACATTTTCACTAAAGTACTTAGACAATGAAATAATAACAAAAGATATATTATAAGTCTTAAAAGCATAAAACAATGATAAACAATTGAGTTGTACACTCCATGTTTCAAATGTGTTCCGAGAAAAATAGATGACTTTTTTACATACGGGGAAATTCTGTTTTTTTTCTTCTAGATTCCATTCATTCTGATTCTTTTTATATTTCTGATTCTTTCCTATACACAGGCTCTTGACCTTTGCTGTGTTTGTTTACTTTCCTATTATACCCATTTAGTGACATCTTAGCAAAAGTTACAAAATTATTAAACAGAGAAAAACACATTCTGCTATGTATATGTCCCAGCAAAATACACTATATATTTAGATAATTACTGTTTTTCTTCCAGTAAAGCCTAGTTTCAGAATGATGACAAAACACCTAGCTAGAACAAATTTATCTGAAAGGGCAGGTAGTTAAGATTACAATTATGTTTGTTTGTCTTCTCAGATGTGCCAGCAGTGACCTTTTCAGCATTCCCATTGCATATTTTATCAACAAACACTGTCTCGACTCTTATGAGAGCCTTGCTCATAAGTACAGGCTATGAATTCAAAGCTTTTCAGTTTTGAGACTGGGAATCCAGCACAGCCTAATGCAGCCTTCAGCATGTCAAAGAGAACTGATGATATTCACTTTCCTAAGGCCCAAAACTCTGCAAAGCAGCATTATCTGAATCCGATGGAGAGCTGTGCCAGGACACAGAGCATACACAAAATAAAGCCTGTGAGGTTGGAACATGCTTATCAGGACATTTATCATATTTTAAAGTGAGTATTTTTTAAAATACATTTACCTATAAGAATGGAAGTTTCTGAGAGTTTTAACCTTTTTTTCCCCCTGCCAAAATATTGAAGTAAAACACTTTTTAATAATTAAAATTAAAACACTGCATTTTATTCAACCTTTCTGAAGAGATCGTGAACATTTTCTAGTTGGAGGTAATTCTGCCAATACTTATTCCCATCATTGCACCTACTCAAAGAGAGCATCTGTTTCGAAGCATGAAAACACTAGTAGTCTTCAAAGAATGAATTGAAGGAGGTTTTGGCGTTTGGTTAATTGGCTGGTTAGAATTTTTTATCATCTCTTACTACTGTCATCTCATTCAAGCTTTTTAAATAGTTGATAATTTTTTCCACAGAAATGGTTCATTTAGAATGGTTACCTAACATAAAACATTTGTGGGAGTGGTAAAGTCCGAAAACAGAGATGAAAGAAAAATAATCTCATAACAATAATGATGAAGCATTTCTTATGTTATTACCTAGATATTTTTTGCTTAGTTATGAAATTATTTCAAAAGTGTTTGAATAATTGAACTAAAAAATAATAATAAAAAGCTGCTAACACATGAAATAAATGGACTATATGACACATGAAAAAATACAAGGAAACACACTCATGCAAATTATATAATTAGATGATTTTCTTTCTTTTCACATACAGCTGCTGTATTGTGAACAAATGAAAATTATATGTAGTTATGGCATTTTATTTTGAATATGCTATTTTGAATGGCACATGCAGCTATGTCACAGACAGGGACTTTTTGCCCATTTCTTTACTAATACAACCCTTTTTATGAGGTGTGCTTGCAATTTCCTGAAACATAAAGTTTTGCACTGTTTGTATGATCCAGAATAGGAAAAATGTAGGTAATAAATTGAATCAAAGAATTGTGGGTAATCATAGTGATATAGTTTTGGTAATTTCCATTACATTTTCTGCATTCTGGATTTGTGGGACACTGATAAGTTTTGTTAATTCAAACATTATTAGAAGGCCTGAAAGTCAACTCATATGTCGTCTTGGTGTGAAAATAGCTGTTTTTCTTGATATTTGACTTTGAGCCAGTAGAATTTATATGTCCCTTTTTCTGCTCCATTGCCCATTTACACATTTTAATTTCTATAGGATCTCTTAAAAAAATTTAATAGATGCATATCTCTCATCACCTTATTCCACTCCATTGCCTTCTTATTATCTTACTAATTGATTACTTGTTGGGCATATAACTGAGGCAAAGCCTGATAACAGTTCATCTCCTTCTTTTATGGAAGATGCAGATTAGGGCACTAAAACATATTTCACCAGTCTTTAAAGAACAAGTGAAATGTGCTGGCCTCTTTGACCTTCATGGAGATGAATTTATTCTGCTTTTATACCCTATAGGAAAAAACATGCAGAGACAACAGACTTTCACCAAAGTAATATATTGTTACCATATTTAACAAAAAGAAAAATTTGACAAGCTTTTTGTTATTGTATGATGAATTAATTCCTCCTGTACAATCAGTCATTGGTCCTTTTGCTGAGGCATCACAAGTATGCAGTTAGTGTCAGTTTCATTACACTAGAAATTTCCTTTATATGGGTTACCAGCACTGTAAATGCACTCAGCTGATTCATAAATTCCACAAAGGGCAAGAGACATCATCCTTGAAGAGACAGTAAGCAATGGCAGATTTGGTAAAACTCAGGTATGCCACGTAGCATTGTAATTCATGACTCAATAAAGAAAGTCTGACTTACTAACCAGATATGTTCTTTGTTTGCATTTAGTGTTGCTGTCTGTTGTCTGTGGTTGCCTGGATTTTGCCTTTTATATTATAGGATTACACAAGCTTTTATAATTGGTTCTAGATACAGAATTGTACATTTTAGAGGATTTCTGAGATCATGTGTAAATCATGTACATCAACCTAAAAATCTTCTATGGTATTCATATGTTTTTGAGAAACAGTTTAAATACAGATGAAATCTGGAGCTGACCATATGGAAAAACAGGGAAGAAGCTTACACTATAATTTACATCCTCAGTAGATGATGTTCAATTTGATTACCACTTCATATTTTCGGAAAGACAAGAACTTTCAGGGCTTGCTTTTTCCTCTTGTTCTTATACTCTAACACTTGTCATTAGGCTGTATGCAACCTGATCATAAGGTCCAGGGCCTATATCCCCTCCCTATCACAACTCCCAATGTAGCTGAAGGCTTAAAACATGACCTCTATTAAATTTTTAAGTTATGTCTCCCACTAGTAATATCTCTTTGGTAATTGGCTGTGGCCACTGGCCACACTTCTGTGGTAGATTCCTGACATTCCCAATGCAATAATTGCCAGGTACCGCAGTGCTGGAAAGGAGAGAGATTTTTGATTTTAACACAGTGAATGTAAGCCATTTCAGTGATCTGGCAAACTTATTTTCCTTTGACACTGCTGAAAACACTGTGGGTTGTCCTGAAAATGTCTCCCAAATATGCAGATTGAAGATCAGGTAAACCAAACTTAATATTCTCCCAAAGAAGATAATTACAATACTAGTTTCTATGTGAAAGACTAACTTAATCATTTGTAACAGCTGTTACAGGTCTAAATACGGGGCTTACTGTTAGCTCTTCTTTGTGTCTTTAGGTAGATATATGCATGTTTTCAAGATTGCATTTCTAATTAACTTCAGCTTATGTGTGTTTCCCAGTGTGTTCTCTTGCTTTTCACTTTAATGACACTTAAAATAAATTGAGCACTTCTGCTGTCAGCTGCTACTGGAGTACATGAGAGGATATATTTAGTTTCCTTTGACCAGCCTTTGCTATTCATTGCCTTCACAGATCAGACAAAACATGAAATTAAAATTAAAATTAAAATCTTATGACTTTACTTATCATACAAGTGTTAAGAAGTTTATGATATCTTTCTGCCTATAATATATTTTTGAAGATATAGAGTAAAGAAAACCCTAAAAAATATTGCTTCTTTTTATCTTAAAGAAGTAAAATTAGAAAGGTAACTTTATTTATTTTTACTATAAGTTTATTTAGGGTGTTAAATTAGACACTGGTACCTTAAAAATGCACTTGGCAAAGCTTTTATACATGTGAAATCATGGCTGTTTCAGGATTCATGTAGATATTTCTTCTCTAACCTTCAACATATATAAACAAATAAAATTTGTACTAAAATTTACTTCAGATGCAGTATCTTTATCAAAGGAATTTGGTATCAATGAGATCACATCCTTAAAAGTGTACACTTTAAAGTGTATTTTGATATTGATTTTCTCAGCAAACAAGATTTTACCTAGGTTTCCTTGTGTTACAATTTAAACCCAGTGCTTTAAATCCTGTTTTATTTACTAACCTATCTTTCTTCTTCATAAGACACTGAAAGTTGTCTGTACTTATGGTGGCAGCAATAACCTGTGGAAAGCTGTTTTTGTGGTACTTAACACCAGTAGAGTGTTAGTACTTAACAGCAGTAGAGTGAAATGCCTGTCCTGCTTCTAACTTTGGGACAAATGTGTGCAAGATGAGAGTGAGTAGTACAAAGGGCTGAATGATCTGGTACTCATAATGAATTTTGGAAAGGGCAATCCATCCCATAAAATGCCAGAGAACATGAGGAAAAGTAAGCCAGGAAATTAAAACACTCCAATTCTATATGATATTAACAAAAAGTAAATCTAAAAAAAAAAAGGTCTTTGAATTACACAATGGTTTCGATGGTTTGGGCTGGAAGGGAACTTTAAAATCAATCCAAGTCTCTGCTATGGGTAGAGATTGATGTTTGTAGATGGAAGTTTTATTTTCACCACAGGGCCAGAACATGACTGAAGTCATGTTGGCTATATCTAACAGTAGAAAACACTGAAATGATTTTATATTTCCCCTGCTAAGATCAAAAATATATTTGAAATAACAAGACAATTCTATGTTTATTCTTGATGCTTCTTTATGCTTTGCTATGACTTTTTTTTTTGCAAACTACTCTGGAATGTTCTTCATTTTAATATATGTCAAAATGTTTTAGAAGGTTGTACTGCACTGTACTGAATCACAATGTTGTTGTAAAGTGTCTGATGTTGTCAGTATTTACTTCCCTTGTGGACTTTTTCCACACTAATAAATCTCTTTTTTCAGGCATATTTTTGGACAGGTAATACTGTTCTTGCTTCAGCAAGAAAATCTGTGAAGACAACCCTAACATTTCTTTTCAGTTGTATGATTTGATCCTCATTATTATGACCTAAGTTCCTTTTTTGGGGTAAATTCAGGAGCAACTGGGCTGCATAAAGTGGATATGCCTTGGTTGCTCTAATTAGAACACATGGCAGATAAAAAAAAAATACTCTTAAGACGTGGCAATACATACTTGATATTTGCTTTTTTCTACACATACTCCTGTGCTGAAAAAAAAATCCTCCTAGATCCTAAATAACATATCATAACATTAAAATTTCTTGATGTCATCTTTAGAATTAAATAGCAACTACTTTTCTGTGAGGATGTGGTAGTAAGCAGATATTAATCAAGGTTGGACTGTGTTTCAAGCTAGCACGTAGCTGTCATGGCTAAAAATAGGTAATTACTGCTCATCATAGGAAGAAAAAGTCAGCAAGATGCCATGATGATAACCCCTTGTGTCTGATGGCTGCAAATGACAGATTTGCATCTGTTAGTCTCCTAATGTTGCTAAGGTTTGGGTAGAATTTTGATCTTCAGAGGCTATACTGCCTGAGCTTTACTGTTTCAAGCTAAATATTTTTTGAAATTAAAGTCTATTAAGTTTTTTTTAATTAATTCCAAATAACTTTTTAGAACAGATTCATGTTATTTGCTGCTAGTATTCTGCAGGAAAAAGTCCCTGGAGAATATCTAATCCAAGAGGATTCTTGTCAGATGCATACCTATCATAATTCAGCTGGGAAGAAAATCACCTAGGAAGAAACAGTAGTCTGTGTTTTGTACGGAATGAGGGATCTGGATGCCACAGACAGCAGGAAGGACTCAGAGACACAGTAAAAAGGGGTACAATTAATCATCTGGAAACACCTCAGTGCTGAATGCTTTACAATACTGTATATCAATTGTCATATACAGACAAAAGTAAGATGTATTTTTAGAGGAAAAAATATCAATCATACCAGCTGAATAGAGCAGATTAATTGTTTATTATCATTTTTGAGTGATAACATACAGTGTAGAAAAAGAAATTATATGTTATATGTCCATTTTTAGGCCTGACATTAGTAAGACCACAGAATAGTAATATACTTTTCTCTTTTTCTTTTTTTTAAGATTTATTTTCTTTTGCCACTCTGGCAGATTGACCATAACCTAAGAAGCCAAGAAAGTGTCACAATTATGAAAAATAGCACACAGACTAAACTTTTAAAAGCATTTGATTTCCCTCAGAAAAAAATGGGAAATAGCTCTTGATTCTAATGCTCAGCAGATACACTTAGGAAGAAACTTTTACTATTTCCACTTTCAGCTGATGATCAGAGTACCCTGAGAAAATGCTTAGGTTAGCCATGTGGAGCATGGGGAGGGAGGTGTACTTTAGAATATGATTGGCATCTCCCAGGGTGCAAAGTAGGATATGTTTGAAAAAATAGATCCATTGAAAATTTAGTTATTTTCAAGATCTAGCAACTGAATACTAACCCTGAGAAAAAGAAATATATTCTGCATCTGGATTCAGGAAAAGAAAGACTCTACACAAAGTAGTCTACAAATTTTGATAGCCATGGCACATTTAGCCCACAGCTAGATCCATGTTCATGGAATTATGGAGCTTCTATTGAGTGTGAGCTAAGAATAAAGCCATGGCTTCTGGTAGTACAAACACTTTGAAAGTTATGAATATGTGATAAGCCTCCTATTAAACCACAGAATGAGAATGAGAAATATTTGAGGCAAGGCCACAGCTGGGATGGTGGCAGAAATATGAGCCTGGGCAACCCAGTGAAGAACCGCAGAAAGAGCGGACAGACGCTGTACTGAGGCCTGAGGCATTGCACCTGAAGTTCTCTGTGATCCCAATCTCTTATCAAATATTGGCAGTTACTTCTGACTCCTTTAGGATCATTCTTGGTATTGATGTTGTCAGGTTTGCCCAAGATCAGGACCATGCACAGGGAGTCAAAACTCAGTGTATATCAAAAGCCAGGCTCAGGCACCAGTCCAAACTGTAGGATAAGCGACCAAGTGATTAAAAAATGTATCAGGAGGAAAAAAACCCAGGAATTGAAGGGTTCTTTCCACCAATATTACCAGGGCATTGTAAATAGTTATTTCTAATTGTATTCCTTAAATAAACATTAACCAAATATGTTTATTATCTAGTTTAAATTCCTATTCTGGGTGATTCAAAACAAAGAAATTTATTATAAGAAATCGTTGTTCCAGCAAGAGAAAGATTGCTTTATGTCAACAGATGATACATTTTCATCCCGGGCAGACTCTGGCTAGACTGATAATATTTCAACAGAACTAATCATAACACAGATTTGAGAACAAATACTACTTTCATGTCTAGGAGACCTTTACAAGAGGTACTATTCTATTCACATCTAACATGAAATAAATGCCTTTTATGGACCAAATACAATTTGTATTTGGTGTTATTTTACATGCTTGTCTGACAACCTCAAATATTTCATGGGAACAAACCAAACCAAATCACAAGCAAAGCAAACAAAAAAAAAGAAAAAAAAAATCCCCTGCTTCCCCCCACCAAAACATCCCAACTGCCCGTCTCGATTTTAAAAATTGTAATGGGGATAATTCATATAATTTATTCTGTAACTTATCTACTTACAGCTGGCATCTAAGTCTCTTATGTTACAAAATAGCCATGACTTTGAACTCTTATGGCTATATGCTCCGCCTCTGTAGGCATAGTGCTCCAGAATGAGTAAGACTGTAAGAGAAAATTGCCAAGAGAAATGTTAAAAAGCTCTAGAGGTGTGTTTGAATATCACTGTGACTTCAACTGTTGCCAAATGTGTAGTTGTGTATAGATATTATAATACACATGTACCTATAATACAAAACACATGGGCATTACTTAAAATCTGTAATTGGTGTCCATTAAAGCATTACCCAAAAAATTTAATGGGCTTACTATATTTAGTATATATTCAGTATCTAAATGAGACTTCAAATAGATGGAGCATTTTTCAAGTTTTGTTTTCTTCATGAAAAGTTGTGAAATCTGCGTTTTAATATCTGGAAATGGGATTGTCTATTACGCTATAAAATTCATGTGTGTTTTAATTTCAAGGCCCATTACATAAAGCAAGAGAATGCAACAAGCCTTGTAGTACCTCTAGCTGTAGGCTGCAGATTTTTTTCTTTTAACCTATAAATCTCCAAAGATCACACCAAAGTAGTTTATAAAGTATTTTAAACAGAACACTTGAAACATTACTAAGCATCAAAGTGGTGAAATGGATTTCTGCTATTCAGATGTCTGCTAATATCAATTTAATCTTTCTACACTTATACAATGTTTATATTAAATTCTTCCTTAATCTGAACTTCATTGCTTGGAAAACCTTTACCAGTTTGGTTGGTTTTGTTTTTTTAAACTTCTTATTGGCATTTATATAATTAACTTTGCAAAATTTTCCTTTATCTTTTTAATTTAAACAGAAGCAGCTTCTCAGAGAACCTCTTGCAAGACAGTAGAAATCCATAATATTAATATAATATTATAGCTAGACAAAAATTAAAAGTGAGTGTATTTTTTATTCTGTATACTTTTTTTGTTTTTTCTGTATACTTTTTTCTGTATTCAATTGGCTAGGATATAGGTAACATGCATTAAAACATATCTGTTAAAAAGAAAAAAGCAGGATGAACATGTAATTAGTGTTGTCAAAGATCCTAAATAAATGCACGGCAAATATATTTATGGTTTCATACATTTGACTTTGCAATGCAGAGAGAAAAAGAAATTCCTTTGTTATATCCATACAAACAGTTTTACTTCAGAATCTAAGATTATGGTTCTTGATCATTGGCAAACAATATTTGATCTTTGTATGCTACTTAAGTGGGACAAAAAGACTCACTACAGAATTATAAAAAGTTACTCATAATTTTATCACAATTCTCTTTTACAAGAAAAGAGAGAAAATTTTTAAAAGAGAAAAGAGAGAAAGGAAAAGAAGTAGAGAAATTGCCTTTGATTTTGTGTTTTCAAGGTTCTTAGGTTAAGTTTGAACCAAATACTTAAGCTCTGAAATTAAGACCTAATGGATCTAGAGGTGCTCTGTATAAAAAAATGGTAAATCTTATGTAATTTTCTTTCTATTAATAATGTCAAATCAAATAACCCACTGACAGATGGTAGTCAACCTAGCTAATTTCATTATTTTTTCAGGCATCTAGTGCATCAATTTTAATTAATTGACATTCCAACCCAAATAATGGTCACTAGACTTTATTGCAAATACAACCATTTCACCCTGAATTACTGCACTAGTTGATGAGCTAAGAGCAACCAAAATCATCTGCATGGACTTGTGCAAAATGTTTGACACTGTCCCGTCACATCCTGTTTTTTAAACTGGAAAGGAATGATTTTGACAATGGATCACTGGATGGATAAGGAATTGACTCGATAGATGCACTCAAGGACTTGCAGTCAACCATGGAACTTGCAAGCAGAGAGAAAATGTCCAAATGATGAGTGGTGTCCCTCAGAGGTCAGTACTGGGACAGGTGTTGTTCAGCATTTGTCAGGAACACGGGATTGAAGGCACCATTAGCAAGTTCACCATTGACACCAAGTTATGTGGTGCACTCAACACACTGGAAGGAAGGAATGCCATCCAAAAGGGACCTTGAAAGGCTTGAGAGGTATGCATGAGCAAAACCCTTGAAGAACAAGGCCAAGTGTAGTCCTGCACCTAGGACAAGTCATTCCTGTGCACGAGCACATGCTGGGTAGAGAACAGACTGAGAGCAGCCTTTCAGAGCAAGATCAAGATATTCATCTGTGCACTTGCAGCCCAGAAACCACATCCTGGGCTGCATCAAAATAAGTACAGCCAGTAGGCTGATTTTCCCCCTCTGCTCTGCTCTGCTGTGATGAGTCCTCATCTGGAGTACTGCATCCAGCTCCTAGACAACCAAGATAAGAAGGATGTGAAGTTGCTGGAGTGAGTCCAGAGTAAGACCATGAAGATGATCAGAAGTCTGGAACACCTCTTTTTTGATGACAGGCTGAGATTACTGATGAGGTTGATCCACATTGAGAACCCTCCAAAGGGATCACATATTATCCTCCCAATAACTAAAGGAGGCACAGAAGAATGCTGGAGGTGGACTTTACAGCCAGGAATGGAGTGATAGGATAAGAGGTAGTGGCTTTAAAATGAATGACAATAGTTTTCATTTCAATATTAAAAAGCAATTCTTTACTGCGAGGATGATGAGACTGAAATTTTTGTCTGGAGAAGTCATGGATGCTCAATTCTTATCCCTGGAAGTGTTCAAGGTCAGGCTGGGTGGGACCCTGAGAAACTTGATCTAGTGTGTGGCATACCTGACCATGGCAGAGGTGTTGGAACTAAGAGATCTTTAAGGTTCTTTTCAACAGCCTTAGATTCTAAGATTCTATGAAATTTTGGAACAGAATAAGTTAGAGGAGAAATCATAACTAATTATACTAAGTGTGGTAATTTAGTATCTGCTGATTTTGGCAAACTGTTGGTCAGGACTACAGCTTTTTAAGTTATTTACAATATATTTCTCTGTGAAAAAGTGTCTTGTCATATGTAAAAATAGTTGAAAAGCATTTTCTTACAACCATGACAAAATATCTGCTCCAATTTGTTTGTTTCAGAAGCTGCCTCAGGGCTAAAACTTAAGGAATGGGGCTAAACACAGTCCATGGAAAATAATTTTTGTCATCATATTTCCATCATTCTAAGTTGTGACTGACATTTTCCATACAGGTCTGAGAACAGATACTTGAATGTACAATATCTGTAAGAGTATTCAAGAAATACTTGACTTTTAGTCAGAATTCAGAATAAGTCCATGATAAGTTGACCTCATCTTCTTAATGCTGAACTTTCACATCATACATTGACAGCATCACATATTGGTATCATTTCTCAGTCAGGAATTTCATATTTTCTCTTGCTATGAAAGAAAGATTAAAAAGAGCTTTATTTAATGACTGCAAGAAAGTAAAGTTGGTATTATTTTGCTATGGGGAAGTTTCTACATGCATTTTTAGGATTTTCAAGTAACAAAAGTAATCAAAGAATGAGGAAAACTCTAAGAAATGGGAGCTCTTGGTGTAAGAAGTTTGCCTAAAGATGAGACTTGTAATGCTGCAGTGACTTCATGCCTTCTCCATTTCTGCCACAGGGCTAAAATTAAAATTAAACCTGGGGAGGGAATCTAGATTTAATCTTGCAATAGCTCTTAGACTAGAAAACATTCCATAGGTGGGTCACTATTTGCATAACAGCCTAGTTTTTATGTTTCATTTGATAAATGCCTGTAGATGTGGATATGCCATCCGCATAGAAGGATTTAAAAGGGACAAAATGTTTGTAGGTGTCATTAATCTAAGGATCACACTCTTGCTCTTTCTTACAGTTAGTACTAAGATAATTGAATCACACTTGTATGAAGTTTTTTTAAGCATCTACTCACTTAACACCATAATTCCTCACTACACATGCCTTTTACAAATGATGATTGATTTTTCTGTGTTTTCAATGTACAGTTTATATTATCTTTAAAAGCACAATTTTCAAACTTTTATTCCAATGATTCGTTCTTTAATTAATATTTCACTAGCTGAATAATTTTTGAGTTCAAAATCCTAAGTTTATATCTACTGTCTTATTTAGTGTGGTAAAAGTAATTCTCTAAACTCTAGTAGAATGAAAAAATAAATAATGCAGGAAGCATATCTATATTAGGAAAACGTGTGTCTAATCTAACTGAGATCCAGAAATAATGCTCACACAGTAAAAGGAGAATAAAGCAAATATTCTAACCACTGATGTATAATTAGAGCATAGTTTCAATTAAATGTTACTTACCTGAAAATTCGTATTATCTGAAAATAATTGGAAAGGAACCTGATATGACTTAATCCAATACTGAAATTAAGTAACAGAGGAGCATGTTTGTCTGCGCAAGAAGACTGAAGAAAAGTCATCAAACTGGAGGATGTCTTTAGAAGGAAATAAGAAGACATATGTTTAAAAAATTTTATACCATTGCAAGTAAACTGAGGCCACTTCCTGCTTTGAGTTTCAGCGTCTAAAATGATAATCACATAAAGATCACAGTAAACATTTCAAAGGCCAATATAGGGGTTAAACTGCTGCCTATCACGCTCACAACAGGAAGGTAAGAGCATGTAGGTGTTTTATTCATACAAATCCACACAGTAGCAAGCTTTGCAACTTGAGTCTAAGCTAGCTACACCACACATACCTGGGTAGAACAACAATAAAGACAGATGACTCAGGATAATAGCAGTCTTGCAGCAGCATTCCAGAATTTAGGGCAGACCAACTACTCTTTAATTGTTTTGTTATCTTCTGTGGCATGTGTTGACCCTCTGTTCAGTATTACATTTTGTTGCTGAAATTGCGACAGATGTTCCAGCTGTGGGAGGCTCAAAGGGGCATAGAAATGTTAGTTCTAAAATACACATTTTATTTCAAACTCTGCAAAATCATACCAGATATTTTAAGCTACTTATTTCAATGTTGAAATCCATCTGAACAATGCTTTATAAAAAGAAGAAAAAATACCTCTCTAAGCATAAAAGAGAATTTTGGCAGATCAAACACATTTTCAAAGAATACCAGCATTGTAGAACTTCTGAAATACTAAGATCAAGAAGGTCTTTCACTTAGTATTTTGTGAGTCCTAAGTCTCTTTTTTGGCTTCTACATACTATTCTAAAAATTTGGTGCATAGTATTATTTTAATTATCAGATGTTTGATGTCTAACTGCATCCAGGCTTTCTTAGTCAAAGTATGCAATAAAAATGGAGTTGGAAAAAGTTCCAGCCCAAATTGTTATCTGATTTCCTGAAGGTATTAAACTTCATTATAAAAACAACACAGACTTACTGACTATGTAGAAAGTTACTTTACAAACATGATTTCTTTTGATTAGCTGGGTTATAGTGACTATGGGTTTACAATCTCTTTTAAAGAATATTAAAGCTGTTGAAATATCAATAAAATTAAGTACTGGATTTTAGATGCCAGGTAAAGTGATCAAGAAAAATGGCAAGTGTCAAAAGTGGAAGAGAAAGTGGATTAAAGTATGCAAAAAAGAAAAAAAAAACAGTAATGGGCAACTGAGTACAAAAGGTAGATAAAAATGTTAGACAGTGAAAGCTATGATTTTATTCAGTTGTAAAATTTGGTTGGATGACTAAAGGTTATGTTAAGAACTTTAATCCATCCTGCACAGAGCATGTCTATTCCTACCTAAACCTCTTTTGTTAAAAAGATCTGCTGCGATGCCTTTTGAAGGCTGACCTAGAATAGAGGCTAGATGGAGTTAAAGAATAAAGTAGGCATTTATTAAAAGGCTTCAGTGGATACACCTTGGTCAGTACAAGAGCCCAGCCAGGGCTGCAACCAAGATGAACCCAAAATGGTCACAAAATGGACAACGAGTCATGGGGTCTCTCACTTTTATAAGTTTTGGTCCATTAACATATTGGAGTTAATTGTCCAATCATGGCTTTGGAATATGAAGTCACATCCTCCTTTTTACTCTCTCTTCATTCTGCTGTTGTTAATGCTCTTGGGCCTGAGCTTTGGCTCATTTGTCCTTGGTCCCCAGCAAGAGAAGGAATTGTTTTGTCCACTTACTCTGTGAAGAGAGCTTATTACCTCTTAATATGAAGCTCAGAATTATATATTAAAGCAGTAAAGAATCTGAAAAATATAAAAACTAAAACCCTAGGCACCAGCTGGATATACTCATAAGAACTATATTTTCAACATTTTCAGTATTTATTAGATTTTTAACTAATTCTTTGAATTATGTCCTTGATAGAAAAAATTTAAAATTTATCTTAGAATATTACTTAATTTTCTTACTACTACTACTACTACTACTACTACTACTACTACTACTACTCTGTTCCTCCCTAAGGAAGTGAAGTACTTAGTGTCAATGAAGCAGTACATTTCCATCTCTGAATTCACCTCTGCCCTTTTCATATAAAAGAGAACTGTTTCAGTTCTCTTGTATTAACGTTTAATTGAAGTTTTATTTATTTATTCTCTTGTACTAGTTTTATTGAAACAATTTCATCACATACTGTTACTTATTAGTTATTTACCACTTCAGTATGGAAACTAACTGTTAGAAGGAAGGAGATTTCCTTTCATCAGGTAGTTGGTTTGTGATGGCCATGAAGGAAAATTTAATGAAGTGGTTATTTAAGTACTATTAATGGTTAAAAATATTAATATAAAAATATTTCAGGACTATTAATGATTATTAAATATTATAATATTTTTACAAATTATCTGTAATATGATTCCACATCACACAGATGCATAGGTAGGAGAAACTATTCAGAATGCCTCAAGTCTCTCATCTATTGCACACCTCATTAGAGCCATCATGAGTAAGATTTAAAGGAAAAAAAATCTATTTTCACTCACTATAAGGTATTCAATTCAGTGGATTTGTAAAGAAGCATTGAATCTTGAAATTCTAGTTTAGAATGTTATCCAGTTAGTAAACTATACATTCTTCAAAATCAGAAGCTTTGTATTACATTAGGAAATATGTGCATAATTTAGGTCTTCCTGGAAAGATAAAAGATTTTATCATAATTTAAAAAACATTTTAATTATTGGAACCGATCTTTTCCTCATCTCATGGCTAACAATATAATTACATGAGGATATGAAAACAACCATATTTCCTAACTCCCCACAGCAAGTATAATTTCAGTTTTGCTCAGTTAGTTACAAACCTTTATGGAATTTCATTAAATGTCTTCAGCATGTGCTTGTGTTAAAAAAAAGAAAAAAAAAAAAGATATGAGTGACAGAGACAAGTTAGTGTATCACTTATTAGCAAAAAGAAAAAAAGGCTTAAAGAAACTCCAGTGAAAGACATTTAAAGCTCCTTAAATTTTAGCTTATAATGACTCTTTCTTAGTTTCATAATTACACTGGAGAAATATGATGACATTTTGGCATAGTTTTGGTCATAATTTTTCATTTTAGAGCTTTAAAGATAAATGAGGCTCGAATGGCCTCACCTGGTAGAAGTTGGTTCAGATCCATTCTAGCTGATGCAATGATGCCTACTGTATGAGAACCTAGATATTTGGGGTTTAGAACTGGTTTTGGTTTGGGTTTTTTTCAGTAACAATTCTGTCTTATGCATAGTCTAGAAAATGCTCTCTGGGCTGTATATAAGCTGTAAAACTTGTATCAGAGATATCACACTGAAAACGAAATGTCTCGCCTCGTGGCATAAAGTCCTGGTAAGAATCAATCTGCTGGAGTACAAGGAGGTTTGGGGTGGCCCTGTCAGTAGTGGTGTTTGCCCACTCACGTAGGCGGTACAGAGGCAGCCAGCTGTGCTCCAGACAACCTCAGACGGGCTGTCTGTTGCCCTGGTGCTCTGCGGGCCCTCTCCCCTGGCAGGCGCTGGGCAGCATGGGCAGGTAAACCCGGGGTGTCTTGTGCAGGCAAACAGGTGCTGCAGGGACCTGAGATCCAGGATCCCACCGACCACACCAAACCACCTGCATGTGCGAGGTGTGAAGGTGGGCTCAAAACACGGCCACAAACAGAGCTGTGTGAAATAGCACGTGCCAGGGTGAGGGAGAGGAGTTCAACAGCTCTGCTAATGGCCTGGCGGAGGGAGGAGAGACCGAGGCTATTCAGTTTGTGAATGATACTAAATATGAGGAAAACACCAGGGACAAGAACATATTTCAGGAGGATAGTAAAATTATGGGCTGACAAGATAGCAAGATACAGGCTAGAAACTGTAAAGCAGCAGAACAACAAAACACCAAGGATATACAAGGGTTCATGGTGAAAAACCTGGGAAAAAAAATTATACCAGAAGGGGATGGAGGAAGATGCAGAGAATGATGTAACAGCTAGATTACTGGCTTTATGAGTCTGAAAATTACAAATAAATTTCTTATGTTAGTGTCCTAAGTAAGCAACAGAAGATTTTTTTTTCCTTCAAGTTAAAACTCATCTGTCTTTCCACTTGTAAATATTCATTCAAAGTAACACAAATCGTTAATAGAAAAATTTATATCTAACCTACACTCCCATTCAAGCCTGGAGGGAAAGGAAACTATCTTATTTATTTTATTTATTTTTGCCACCATCCCCTGCTCCATTAGTTTCCTCTCTGGTTGGACATCTGTACCTACCTGTACTGGTCCAGAATATACTGCTCACACTTCATAATGTGGGAAGACTGGATTTTTTCTTGATTCCAGGATGAAGGGGAAGAGAACACCCAAGATCACATGAAATCATCACAAGTGTTTAGAAGGATTTAGGTGGCTCAATAAGCATTAGTTCATAAGCACACGAATAAAGTTCTACTATTTCAGGCTGCCAAAACAATACATTCAACAGAACTGAAAGATAAAGTCCTAAATTAGTTGTAAGAGGGTAATGAAATGCCATTGAATTCCTCAGACATTGTACCAGATAATTGGATGCTGAAATCTGTTTAAAAAACAAAATAAGAGGGTTACAACTGAAAATGTAGAATAACAGTTATTAAGTGACTTTGAAGAAGAACAGTATTTTTCACAGGAATGAATGATTTATGGTATTGTATTGTACAGTTGAAGTTTAATAGGTGCATATAATATGATAATATACAATTTTTAGAAAAAGGTATTTATTGCTGATTTTTTTTCAATCCTGCAATTTCCTGCATATGCAAACTGTAATTTAAGTACATGTATAATGTCATAAGAAATAATCTTAACTTATTAAATGAAAATAACTGAATTGTAATTTATTACATTTCCTGGTTTTTATGTAATTTAAAAATTTATAAAGTAAGAGTCATGTTGTAACTGAGTATTAGTAATGCATAGGAACACACGGCTACCTATTTTCCCCAGAGCTTTTTGTTAAATCTCAATAGGACAAATTGGAGACAGGAGATGTACTTTTATTTGTTGGATTTTCAATATGTATTCTACTTATTTTTCTTGGATTTTCCATATGCTTCCTCATAAGAAAGTCTAATTTATCGAGTACCTAAGCAAATGGAAGTTTCAAGAACTTCTCTACAAATTTTACAACCACATACTCAGAATAAGTGGAAGCTTATTTTATGATTCTATGATTCTTTTATTTTTTATTACCTTTGAACTATGTGAATTCTTCTGTCTTAAAACAAATTTATTCTTTTAAATTCATTTGGTATGAACAATCTGATATGGATTTACATGTAATGTAGATTTTCTATTCCAGGGGAGACATGCCGTTAAAGAACTTTCATGACACATTCAGAATGTCATTTTTTAATCATTTTTTCCTTATAAAGGAAAATCTATTAACTGGAAAACAAGCAAACAAGAAAACAGACAAAACCCCAACCTCTCAACCAGAAACAAAAATCCTATCTTACTTAGAAAACAAAATGTAATTTTTTGGCTTTTTTTTTTCTTTTTTCTTTTTTTTTTTTTTTTTTTTTGGTGGTTTGGTTTTTTCTCCCCATCATTAAAAGCAGCCTAAATTACTTAAATGCACTGATTTTGGAATAATTGAATCTCTTGCTCAATGATACCTGGAAGGTGTTGAACAATCTTGAAAATCTAGCAGTGGTCTAGATTTCAGTTTCCTTGTGCATAAGTTTTATTAACGTGAATTAATGTAGTTGACTTTGTCTTTTGAATATAAATGTTCATCATAGAAACTAGTGATCTTCAGTTTATGGATCTGCCCCCCTTCCACCTAATTTTTCACTGGTCTACTAATTGCAAGTTATTTTTTCCTTAATACCTCCTAATTACATTTTTTTTGTCCTTTCTTATGTCCTTGCAGCTTCTGCCCTATAACACATCTGTCAAAACAGGCGCTCTGCATTCACTTTCAAAACAAATTGAGAAATTTCTTTCAGCATAACATTGTACGTAGGAAATTACTGATTATTATTGTTATTATTGGCAGTTATTATAAACATCTTATCATTCCTATGCTTTCTTGTGTTATTTATTTATTAGAAAGAAATTTAGAAAACTTTTAAAATCTTTCATGTTTTCAGATTTCTGCCCACATGATAAAAAATAATAACATCTCCAAAATACACCTGGTCCTCACATTTTATTTTAATGTTCATTAACTCAGCTCTTGCTGGACTAAGAAACTCCTACCTGCCTATTTTTTCATTCTAGATATTTCCACTGAACTAAATGTTGCTTGCAGGATTTTGTAAACAGATTATTCTATATAACCTTTTGCCTTCCAACAAAATGTTCACATTTGGAATTGCTAGAAGGTAGTTCCATGTCTACCTTTTTCACAGTTGCTTAGAAATCCACCAGCACTATGCAAGCATATACTATTTGCAGGTTGTGTGAAGCATTAGAATTACTTTGTCAGCAAAATCTCAATAATCTCGTTCTGACCAATATTAATAGTTATCTTTGTGCCTACCCATTAATTCAGACATGTTCTTTTACTGCAGTGCTGAAGATTAGAAGTTATTTAGAAGATTAAAAGGCAAGACAGCCTGGATGAGGACTGTTTTCTAAGTCCAAAGGCCCTATGTGTAGTGATCCTGTAAGGGAAAGAAAAGTTCATAGTAAACTACTTCTAATTTACCTCTGTCTATTACTTTCATAGCACAGCTGTAGCTTCTCACTGTTTAAATTGAATGCAGTTCCAGTTCATAGATTTTTTTCTAAGCACTAACTCTCTGTAGAGTACTCACCAGACTAGTAAATCAGCAGGCAAGAAAAGAATAAAAAGACAAAAATAATTCTTCTGACAAACATTTAGCATGGGTAAACTTAAGGGACTGGAAACCAAAAATATATCTACAGCAGCCTAGATGACATGGGGTGTTTATCTATTTAGAATTAAAGGTGTGCATTTGGCCAAAGGCCAGTCTGTTCTGTTTGGCTTACCAACAATGTAACCCTTTTAAAAAATTTACAGGTAAAAGATACCTGGAAGGAAAGAAAAATTATATCTATTGGAACATAAATACAAAAGAAAAGGATGACTAATAATGGTGAACAAATAACCTATAAAAATAATCAGATTCTTTAATTATTTTGTTTCTGCTACCAGAAAGAAAATATTATTTATATATGTTGTGAAGTGGGTGAAGTGGTATGTTAAATACAGAGAAAATGTTCTTAAAAAGCATAACTTTTATTTTTCTGTATTTAAATCAAAACTGAAATGGATTTATATAACTTATATCATGATTTCATTATATAAATTCTCACAGTTTCAGTTATTCTAGAATTGCACCCATAAAGAATAGGCTGCAGAAAGGAAAAGTAAAGAACATTTTTTGTTTTTTTTTCTTTAAAAATATTAATTTTTCATTATTAACAGGCATAGAAAGTTCATCTACAAGTGAGCATTTTTCAAAGATTTTAATGGTAGTCCTGGCCAGAATTAGTTATATTTGGTGCTTACTTTACAGATAAGTTTATAGATGTTTACTGTGCAGACAGCAATTCCTATGCCAGTCATCTTAACTTTACAGTCTGCAGAGAGAAATGGCACTTTGGGGATAAAAAAGATCTCATTTTCAGGTACTATTTTCGGTCAAGATCTTGTAGAAATATCAGTTTCTTGTGTCAGTGGAGTCTAAAGAACTAAGTTGTCACTCAAAATTATTAATAATTTTTAACCACTTGGTAATTAATTAATACCATAGCTTTGTTACAACTACAAATTATTACAGTAATGGCTATTAAAAAATGCAGGGCTTTTTTTATAAAGTAATCAATTGCCTCAAAACCAACAAAGAATTAAAGCAGTAGTAAATGAAGGTTTATTCACTATAGTTTATAAGGAAAATGAGGGGAGGTTAACAAAGATAAACAAACAAAGGGAAAAACAATCAAAACTTTTCCAGTAGAATAATACCAAATATGTATAGTGAAGCTCCAAAATTAAAAAGTATAGAATTACTGGAAATCTTCTTTACAGAAAATTGACTATGCTAAGGCCATGATTAATAGACCTTATTAAGGAGTTATTAACAATTTGCATTAAAGATGTAATGTAGTATTAATTTTTCCAAGAATGTACCTCATAAGTTTCTGCACACATTAAAAAATGTGGAACCTCAGGGAAGCTACTTAGGAAAATTAGCATGCTATTTTAGAAATGTTATGGCTTTTTTTTTAACTACTAAGCATCACCATATTTCTTATGAACTATGTTGCTAAAATGCAGTTTACTTATATATCTGGACATGTCAAGAGAGGTAGCTGAAACTACTTGAGGTTCATATTGTTGAAGAAATTATTTTGCTTTCTATTAAAAATTACATTAATATACTCTAGAATATGTAAATATCTTCTGGCCCACAATTTATAAGCTTTAGGCAAATTAGTCAATTTGATTACATAATGCAATTTCAAATTTTATAAAGATAACCTTTCTAATAGTTCTTACTTTAAATTTATAGCTGAAAGAGCATAGTGGGCTTTTAGTGATAGGCTCTAAGCATATCTGAATAACAGTAGCTGTTATGTATGAGTTGCAAAAGTTTAAAATGGGAATGTTAACATTACATATATCTCCTGGCGCCTCTCTTCCAAGCTACTCTCCACTCCTGATAACACAACAGATTGCAACAAAACCATTGATGGGGTTTCACATAATTTTTCAGTTTATTCTTTTAGGAAAATTAATTTTAATACTGATTTGAGTGGAATTGGGATAGAGGCGTTCTGAAAAGCATCTATGTCCTAGTTTAGGGCATAAAGATCTATAAAGATCATATGGATATACTTGGATTAACTGTTTTGTTGTTCAAGGAGAGGCACTGTACAACTATACTGCAAATGCTCACTGATTTATCTTATTTTTTGTTTTCTTTATATTTTTATAAGAGACATTGATTTTTGTAAAAACTAGTTCTTAACTAGAGATACATAATAGAATGTAATATTTACAAAAAATTACAGTAATAAAAAAATAAAAAGGATAATTTATTCCAAAATACAATAATCTGTTACTGAACTTTTTAGTAAATATGTGATTACTTCATGTTCAAACCACTCACCTCTTCTAAAGCAATCAATTGTATTTTTGGTAAATTGAGCACAAGAATGTGCATTCCAAACTCCCTGATGATCACATATTCAGCTTTTTAACACAACAAGAATTTAAAATACTCAAAGAGTGAATCCCTCCTCCATAGCACAATACCAAGTGTCAGGAAGACTTTGTGTGTTCTGGCAGAAAGAAACCTAAAATGTGAAAATTACCACATATTCTGTGCGCAGTGACAAAAGTACTAAGGACTGTAAATGAGGGCTGATCCTTTTGACAGCATTTAAATACATGTCTGAAATCAGTCAGTGGAGAAGGAATTATAGTGAATTTTGTTCCAAGGGACACTGTGTATCAGTGTTCAAAACTGCAGGTAAATAATAGAAAATACAAAGGACGCATGCATGTATTGGGATTGCACAGCAAGCTTCTGGTAGTGGGGGGTCTACAAGGATGCAACCTGTAAGAAGGGCCCCCCCTTTGTGTGACAGAGCCAATGCCAGCTAGTGCCAACACTGACCTAGCACTGGCCAAGACCAAGACATAGAAAATAGTGACAACATGCCTGGGATAAAGTGCTTAGGAAGGAGAGAAACTGCTGCCCAAAAGCAGATGACAAAGAGGAATGAGAACTTGTGAGAGAAATAGCCCTATAGAACCGAGGTCAGTGAAGAAGAAGGAGGAAAAGTTGCTCCAGAAACCAGAGAGGAGATTCCCCTGCAGACCACGGTGCAAACCATGGTGAGGCAGCTGTCCCTCTGCAGCCCATGGATGTCCCCATGTTAAGCCCATGGATACACCCAAAGGAGGCTGTGACCCTGCAAGCTGTCCCTCTGCAGCCCATGGATGTCCCCATGTTAAGCCCATGGGTACACCCAAAGGAGGCTGTGACCCTGCGGAGAGCCAGTCCTGAAGGCAGCTCCTGGCAGGACCTGCGCAACCATGAATGGAGGAGCTCACACTTCATATTTTCTTGACAGAAACCACTCCATGGGAGAAGTCTCTTCCTGAAGGACTGCATCTCATGGAAGGAACCTGTACTGAGCAGTTTGTGAAGAACTGGAACTTAGTTTGGGAAAGACCCATATTTCAGTTCACTGATGATTTGTATGAGGGAAGAGGGGAAGAGTGTCAAAGACGAAGGCTTGTGAACCCTCCCCATTCCTTGCCCTCCTGCATCACTCAGGAGGAGAAAGTAGAGATACTGGGAGTGAAGCTGATCCCGGGAAGAAGAGAAGGTAGGAGGGAAGGTGTATTTCTTATTAGTCTTGTCTGATTAGACTTGTAAACAAATAAACTAATTTACTCAAGTTGAGTGTTTTGCCTGTGACATTAATTGATGAGTGAATCTCATGATCTGCTGGTATCTTGTACCATGCATTTTAGTTTGTTACATTTTTCTCCTCCCCATCCAGGCGATAAAGAGAAGTAATAGAGAGGCTTGGTGAACACCTGGTGTCCAGCCAAGGGCAGCCCACCAGAGAACTACAGATAAATTAACCACAAAGACTGCTTGACACTTTAGGTTGAAGTAATTACATTGAAGTATGATTCACATAGGCGTAAATCTGACATATTATTGCTCATTCTTTATCTACACATGCTGAATAACAATTAGGATTGCTTAGGCTTTTTTTTTTTGGTTGTTTAACAGACATTACTGAAATGCCTCAAGCATCAGTCAACCTTACTTCCTGTAATCTCTGATTTTTTGTGGGGTTTTTCTGAGAACAACTCTTCTTTAGAGTACTGATCTGCCAAGACTTAAAGAGAGAATTTTAAAAAAATGTTCTTTCTCATATCTCTACTACAATCTGAATCTTTGCTCGTGACAGCTCAGAAAAATCACACCTTGCAATGATATATTCATTTAACAAAGCTTGGGCTTCATGTAGAACTAAGCTGCAGAGAATCAAATTGCTTTTCTACTGAAGCTGACCTGGAGTAGCTTCTTCGTTTTATACATTGCAAAATAGAATCCCAGCTAAAACGACCTTCATAAAATTCTATTTATAAAATTCTATTTGATAAATATATTCTGTTAAAGTGACAGAATAAAATTTCAAAAGTTATTTCACAGGAAGGGATCCACACCACTCCTACTACTAGTTCATACTGTCATAGAATACCAGATCAGAAGGGGCTTCATCATCTGGTCCAAATTCTCTTTGCAAAAGAAAGATCTAGAGAAGATAATGCAGAATCTGGCCCAGCTGAATATCTTATTTATTATTATTATCATCTTTTCCATATGATCCTTTTTAGAAAGGATTCTCCATCGTATTTGTAGCCACCTTTTAAATGCTGAAACAGGGTGATAAATTTTCTCCTGAGCCTTCTTCTCTCAAGGCTGATAAAATCCTGTTCTTTCAGCCTTTCTTCTCATGGCAGGTTTTCCACACTTTTGATAATTTTTGTGACCCACCTCTGCATCCTCTCCAGCCTGTCCACATATTTTTTGTATAGCAGGGACTTAATTTTCCTTAAATTTCCTTCTGTCATGTTTTAGAGTGTTGAAGATTGCCATGCAAGATGTTTCTGTACAGCAGATTATGTTTGTCAAGTGGGCAGTTTGTTTTATCTCTCTTTTTGAGTGACCTCATTCACACCTCCCTCAGGAGGGGACATCTGCTGATAACAGACTATTAAATGTCACTGCATGACTGATAAGAACTCCCTCCTCAGAGGGAGGAGCCAAACATTTCTACCCGGATATAATCCAGAAGTTTTGAGACACTGGCACAGCTTTCTCCACGGGATTCCCCAGAGAAACAGCAGCTGTCTTCTTCTTCCACTGGATCTTCAGAGGAAGAATATATCCTTCTCTACAGAACCCCCTTCCTCCAACAGAACCACACCTGACACTTCAGGAGGACTGCAGCCACGTTTCCAATTGGATTGCTACCAACACCCCATAGGGTGTCAGGCTGGGTTCTGACTCTGTCAGTGTTGTTCTAGTGTACTGCATTGTTTATTTTATCCTTTTATTTTTTTTCCTATTAAAGAACTGTTATTTCCTGCTCTCATATTTTTGCCTGAGAGCCCCTTAATTTAAAATTTATAGCAATTCGGAGGGGTGGGGAGGGTTTACATTCTCTCTTTCAAGGGAGGCTCCTGCCTTCCTTAGCAGGCACCTGTCTTTTCAAACCAAGAGATAGAGATTTTGCCTTTGGTTCACACAGGTTTGGGTTCTAATTGTTTTTAGTATTTCTTAATTAAGCACGCTCATTTTTTCCTTTCATCTTACAGGTAGCTGGTCAAGGCCCTCAATGGCATTGAATTTAACATTTGGCCTTACTTATTTTATGCTCACAGTTAGGGGTTTTTAATTTTAAAGATTTTTAAATTTTTATTATTTAAAAATTTAATTTAAGTCATGAGTACTTTTAATCAATATAGTTACTCACGATACAGTTATTTTTAATTCTTCCTGCTTCTATGGTTAAGTGAGAAATGTTTTCAACTTAAAAATCCTAATAGGTAGGAAAACTTACGCTGTGATGGGCAGCATAACTGACTCTTTTAAAAATGAGTTATAATGTGTCCTACATTCAAACTTCTAGATACACTCCTGGCACTTGTGATCTCAAAGATTGCTATTGGAATTCCATTCAACACATGGGTGATCTCAGTCAGTACAGATCCATAGCTTTCACAGCTTGCAAAGTACACAAGAAGAAATTGTGTTTTTCTAATTTGGCAAGTCCTATCATGCCTCTTAATTTAGTTTTGTAGAACAACTTCATTCGAAACAATTTCAGCTTGCAATGAATTGGTCTCCAAGACACGTTAGTATAAAAATATTTGAAAGTGTTTGGAAATGTGCAAGCATAAGCTCATATTCAGTGGAGAATAAACGCAGACAGGTTGATGAAAAACTCTGTAAGAAATGAAAATTACATAAACTATGGTTACAATGAAGGCAATGCTTATTACCAATAATTACACATAACAATTTATTTGTTAATAATATTTCTATTAAAGAAATTTATTATTACTATTATTATATTACCTAACATGCGAGTACTTGGAACTTAAGCTAATACTTGAGCTTCATGCAAATAAAACATTCTCCATGGAGAACAATGTATTGAAGTCCCCCCCTTTGTCTGTGCCCTATACTGTGAAATACTAATCACAAACTCATGCTCCAAGATAGAGCTTCCTATACTAGAGAATATCTGTCACATTCTTCATAAAGACAGCCATGGCGCTTCATTCCAATCCAGCCCTTTTCTATGGTATTACTGGCAGGTACTCTTACAACACATTCTCAGTAAGATTTAGAATTTCAGGGCAGAGAAAAGTACAAGGCAAAAAGGTATCAGAACAGAGAACACGGGTTTTTAGAAATATGCCATATTTTCTCAGCTGTTTCAAGTTTTCTGTACCATCTGTGTCCATTAATTGTTTGTTAGTAGTGAGCTGCTTTACCAGCCTAATTATACTGTAGTCTTATCTCAGCTGTTGATTTTTTCTGAGAGTGGAGAATTTTTGTGCCATGAAAAATACTGCAATAACCTGTAAAGAGTAGATCAGATAAAAATCCTATCTTTAAATCCTTTACTCAAAAATATATTGATAGTGCAAACAAAATGTATGATGTTTTACAGATATTTAAAGCATTTTCTTAAGGGGAAAGAAGTGATTTCTTTTTTTATAAACTTTCAGATTTAATATTTTGTAATTATAGACAAAACACAGAAACAGTTTTAGTAGCTTTGGTTTTCCATTGCTTTTTGTTGTGTCTTTATATGTTTTGATTGATTCATATGGGGGAGAAATAATTAGAAGGAACATTCTCTTAAAGCAAAAAACTGGCATACTGTTTTTATTAGGCAATATTGGAATATACTGGATATTGTGGAATGCAGTGCAGAAGTAGACTTTGATTTCACCCCAAAACATGGTACAAGTTAATGTGCTATGTAATTCTCAGTGTGAATCTTGTTGCAATTTGCTATCATAAATCTCAATATTTCCCTTTGTTGATAATGCTTGTCAGTATTGCCCCAGTATGAGAAAATATCTGTGTCCTGATGTTCCTTTCCCCCTTTGCTGCATTTTTCAGGCTGTTGGAAGTGACATAATGATGTAGACAGACACAGAAATGACACTTGATGTAGCGGTGAATGATTAAATACATCAAGGTGTCACTACCAATAACATTGGTGATCATTATATATATTCGTTAAAAGATAGAGAATTATTTGTGTCTACTAATCCTTGAACGGTTTGGGGGTATTTTGTGGCCTGAATAAAATAGCATTCTGGATAATATTTTGGATAATATAATATTTTGGAAATTATGTGGGGTGGCTCTGTACGCTGGGCAGGGTTTTGGCTGCACAGAGCTCAGCGACAGTGGGGTAAGGCTGAGTGCCTGTGGTGACAGTCACAGGGATGGCCAACAAGGCAGAGACCCTGCTGGGAGTCTGTCACACACCACCCAGCCAGGATGAAGTGAATTGTTCTATCAGTGGATGTTTCATAATCACTGGCCCTTGTTCTTGGGGGAGACTTTAACTTGCCAAATGTCTGCTGGAAGCTTAGCAGTGGAGAAGAGACAGTCTAGGAGATTTCTGCAGTGTGTGGAAGGTAAATTCCAGACACAGCTTATAAGGGAGCCTACCAGGGCACGCCCTGCCAGACCTGCTGCTCACAAACAGAGAAGGACTGTGGGACATGTGGTGGTCAGAGGCCTCAGCAACTACAAAATTATAGTCTCTTGCTCTTGGTGAGGTAAGGAAGGTGGTCAAGAAAACCTCCACTTTTGAATTCCAGAGGGCAGACAGTGGCCTGATCAAGAGCACTGGGTAAGAGGGTTGTTATGCCCCAAGTTCCATCAGTGAGATTTCAAGGGGCTTACATTCTTTTGATTCACTCTAGTGGTGCACAGGAGAAAACAAAGTTTTTGGGTGGTTGAATAACAAAAATACCCAAAGAAAAAAATGTTACATGTGTCAGAGTAAGACATCTGTTTGTGCCAACAGATGAGCTGTCATGAATAGAGTGCCCTGGCTGAATAGGGACCTTTCACTGCAACTCAGGGAAAAAAAATACATGATCTTTGAAAAAAAGGGGCAGGCAACTCAGGAAGAATAAAAGTATGTCAATAGGTCATGTAGATGGAAAATTAGAAAGGAATAAACTCAGCTAGAATTCAATCTGGCCACCATTATGAAAGATAATAAAAAGAAGTTATATAAATAAACTAAAAATTCTCCATTATTTATGGGATATGAGAAGAGCAACCAAACAGGTAAAAAGGTTTTAAGAGTAAGTCCTCCTCCTTGTATGAGGAGCTGAGGGAGCTGAGTCAGCTGGAGACCTTCTCACTCTCTAAAACAACGGAAAAGAGGGGCATAGCCATGTGAGGGTCAGACTCTTATCCCACATGGCAAGAGACAGAACAAGAGGAAGTCAGCCCAAGCTAGGGGAGCTTCAAATTGTCAAGGACTGGAATGGGCTGCCAGGGAAGTGCTGGAAGTGCTCATGAAACAGCCAGATGTGTCACTTACTGCTGTGGCTCAGTTGATGTGGAATTTGGTAAAAGGTAAACTCAATGATCATGGCGGTCTGTTCCAATTTTAATAGTTCTATGATTCTAAGATTAACACATTATTTCATACCAGCTGAACTGCAATAACTAAGCATATTACTCCAAAGCAGGAGAAAAAAATTGGTATATTTTACTGCAGGGTACTGCTGGTAAAATTTTACACATGCAATTACCAAGGTCTAGCTGCTTTGCAATAATTTAATACCTAGCTATAACATGTTCATATGTCAAAAAGGAAAAACAATGTCATGAGGAAAAACATTGCTTTGCTTATTAAACCCAAATGAATTGTCTGCTCCTGTGTTACCCCTGCAGAAATAACATTCATTAGTTCTTGAAGGATTTTTGTGCTTAGAATTCATCTCAGTGTAAATCAGTCTCAAAACTAAGAAATCTCAAAAGTTACCCAGCAAAGTGTTTCACTAGGGATTTGATTTGAAACAATTTATATGACAGCAAATTAGAAGGCAGGAAAACAGTTTATTCCGACTTTCAAATGTATTGCAAAGGATCACAAATGTAGTGCTATCAGTACACTGTACTAGGACAAATATATGTCTAATTCTAATTGTATGGTTTTGTTTTTTACACTGTGCTGTAACTATGTACAGACTACAGCTAGCGGAAATTGCACCTGGAAGTACCAAATCAACTCCAGTCTAAAAAGGCAGTTACTGTGAATTTCACTCAGTAATGCTCTTTTCCAACCCAATATAGTAACCAAAATAAATATGGTAATTAGACATGACATCTGAATATGGAACCCAAAGAAATTATTAATATATTAATATGAATTTTATTTTTAATATGAATGTTAATATGGTAGACTAATCTTAAAGAGCTGTGGTTTTTTATATTTCACCTTGAACTGGAAAATATTTACGCTGGAATTGGATATTATACCTTCATTTTCACTCTATTCTAACTAGAAATCAACTCTGATAGGTTTTTTAGCTGATCTTTGAAGCATGCTGCATAGAAAAATTTTGACTGTAAAGAAAGTAATAGCATTTGATTCAAAATACAAAAAACACCTCATCTGTTACTTCATTTGGCCAGTAACATGCCAATATGCCAATATCCTTAGCTATTCTGAATTTGAGGTGACCATTAGAATCAGTAGGTACAAAATAGAAAAGAGTATTTACCATATTCTTTGTCAATAAGCCCAAGTCAAACAACACAATATAGACACTTAAAATTCACAAAAAAAACCCCTTATACCCTGCATTTTGAAATACTTACCCTTGAATTCTTTTTCCATGTTCCACAGTTTAGAATAAATGGAAATATTATCAAACCCATTAAATTAATTTTTCACAGTAGTCTGTTAGAATGGCTAATATTTGCTTTTCCTCACCCTATCATCACCTAGCACTTTTCACTTTTTAGATTCATATCTTACTGAGACGTCCTCTTCTGAGCTTCTGTGATCTATCCACAACAGACTCTTACCTTCCATCAGACTTCAATCTTTTTTCTCCTGATACAAGAACATGACAAGGACTGAACTAAATAAAACCCTACTAGCCATTGGCTAAAGTCCACAATGATGTCCGGTCTGACAGTGGACTTTTTGACAGAGGCCTGGATAAACCAAAGCAAGTAGTACTCTAGCATATGCTCAAAGTGTGCAAACATATACAATGGGGGATTAGAGTTATTGCTAAAACATGGACTTGCGGTCAAATGGTAGGTTCTTTGTTTTGTAGAAAAGTGAAATAAAAAGCTCCTTATGTGAAATATTTATTCAGTGAACAACTGTTTTTTAAATACAATATTTTATTTTCCTTCCATTTCAATCAGTATTGTATTACTATGCCGCTATTTTCAATGCTGTCCAGCTCTATTCTTCCTTGTTACAAGGCCTGCTTGCCACAATTAAATATGATGTGCTAGCCTACAGAAATTTTTTTCAATTACTTTAAAAATAAATATGCTCTGGTTTCTCATATCGGTTGTTGATAATCTTAAGTTTTTAATTAATGCAAATCCAGTTTACATGTATTTCAGTATCTTATTAAAAGGATTTCAGCATATTAGTGCAGATTGCTTAGGGTAGTCCAAGTTATTTGGAAGACTATGTACATGTAGTATTTAAGAACATAATGGAAGCAATAAAACTACCGTAAAACTCCAGCTGATATAACCTGTGAATAAACAGTCAAGAATAAAACAAACAAAATGGAAAAAAAGCCCAGTGCTAAAAACCAACTTAATCTTTTTAATACTTGTATTGCTAGGAATAATTGCGTTGCACTGTTTTTTGATAGATAGCCTGAGAAACACCACTATTTCCCAAATACCTTGAATTCTCAGTATACTTGTGTAATCACCATTACACTTGTGATGATAATGGACTTTTTTTTTCTTTTTAATCTTTAGCTGAAGTAAAGGATTGAAAATTATTTCAGTGTGTTTAATTTAAAAATCAGTTTTAGGATAGCAGTTGCATATATTTAAAAATTAGATTATTTTTCATAATAAAATAATGAAAAAATGCAAAAAGAATTTGAATTTAATTTTTCCTCATAAATTTTTGGGATAATGAACCTCAGTAAACACATATGGCATTTAAAACATAGACTATTAGTAAAGCAAATTTTGCCCTAACTACTCTGGTTACAAAGCAAAGATTTATTTAAGAAGTTAATTAGTCATGAATTAATTTGGTCCTGAATTTTAACAATAGGTAAATGCTCTGAAATATCATTTTACTACTCTCTGTAGCATATTTAAGTTTCCAATATACACTGAAAAATCAAACATCTTAGACTTTGTCTTTTCACTTGTAATCTGAAACACATACCTACTGTTTACAGAAATCTCCAAGAACAGCAGTTTGAGCTAACAAAACAATCTGCACATGGAAACACTTCATTTCAACAAAGTATTTGTTTTCTGATTATTTCAAACTCGTCCTCATTATCTGCCTGCTCGTTGGAAAGGAAACAGCTGATTCTTCAAGCATGTTGACAGATGTCTACTTTGAAATACCTGCTGGGTGGCCAACACATCAGTGCGACGTTAAATCATGTTGTCATCTGGAGAGAAGCACTAAGCTGCTAAACTAGCTGTGAACACTGGCTGCTTAGTGACCTTTGCATAGAAATGGTGCTTCTACCCATAAACATTTTAAGGTCATGGGATTTATTCCAGTTCCTCACAAAGCCTGACATTTTGCAAAAGCCAGGAGCAACTCTGTACTGACTTTTTACCTAGGAAATATCTCCCTTTGGTATTCATTAGGATGGGTCAATCTAATCCAGGCTGTAAGGCCATTAGACCTGATAAAATTTCAGAGGAAAAGGATTTCTAGTGGTGCAGGTGGTGGAGTCGTACCAATATCTTTTCCCTCACTTTGATTTATATTGCTGCTCATGAGAATTTATACACTGAATACTTTTATAATTATGTTTATCCAAAAAGATGGTGCACAGAAAAGTAACAGCTTGTCCTCCGCTCCCTGGTGCTTTGGTCTCCCACTGCTGGGGCAGTAGCACGTTTCACTTGCAAGAAATTTGTTCAAATTTGAATCAAATTTGATGCTACAGAAGGGCCTGTATGTAGCCATGCCTGTCCCTGTCAAGCTCTTTCCCATCTGCAGTTTGCGTATATTCTCTCCAACTTGGGCTTCAGGTTTTTGGCAATACTAGAGTTTCCTGATATGTTTAGATTTGACTTCTGAGGCATTAGACCATTAGTACTTTACTTATTTTATGACGTAAATGGCACCTTTGCTTAAAAACAGCAAAGACAGCTTAAAAAATGTGAATTGTGCATAAACCTGTGGCAGCAGCTCTCTGGCTGCCCTGTGGGTGATGCTGCCCTACCCCATGGTGCAGGGAGAGAAGGAGCCAGCCGTGGCTGTCCATAGATGGATCATTCCTGGCTGGCCACAAGGGAGAGAGGGGTGGGGGTCAGCATGCAAGGCCAGCTGGCTTGTGGAACAGGGAACACCACAGCAAAGGGTCGCCAGCTGCTATGTGCCACCCATGTGGGGGGAGGCACTCCTTCAAGTTGGATTGGGACATGCCTATGGAAGTGGATTTTCTTTCCCTTGGGGTCCAGCCCCTTATTGCTTTGTTAAGGATCCCCCACACTGGTAGTAATCAAGGCACACTTGCATCTCCCTTTGTAAGTTCCTCACATAGAGGCCCAGGGCCACGGATCCATGGGGAAACCATGAGTTTTGGCCCAACTTAAAAGCCTGTAAAGAGCAAAAGAGCATCTTCTGACACAAGAAGTCCTTTTTGACAAACCATATGTCCCCACACTGTAAGGGTTACATGTTCTGGCATAGAAATTCAGATGCCCATTTTTGCAGGTACCTTTTTTCAACCACAAGCCCACCTTGGGTTGCAGGCAGTGCTATTGTTGGGAAATCTGGGGTGTGTTCCCCACCCCAGCTCCTATGCTATGACATTACTTCTCTGCAGGAACAGAAGGTGTCTGGTTATGAGTGGGCTGTGCGGGGTGCCGTGAGGTCCTAGCAAGGTCCCAACAGAGTCCTGGCGGGGTCCCGAGGCGTGTCTGTCTGTCCTGCGACTCCACGAAGGGTTGATTGATGTACATACAGCATGGTCACCAATTGTGACAACGGGCCCCTGGCCAGGTAATAATTAGCATTGACTTCATGATTCACAGAAGCTGATCAATCTCTTTATTATATTATATTATTATTAAGAAACCCATTGCTTTTATAGACAGTTATAATACACCTGAACCTAATTGGTCATCCAGGCCAAACACCATCACCATTGGCTAATTAAGAATCCACCATTTGGTAAACAAATCTCCATAACACATTCCACATGTTCCCAACAACAGGAGCAGCAAGTGAAGATAAGAATAGTTTATCATTCTTTTCTCTGATCTTCTCACAGTCTTTCCCAGAAAGGTCTGGAAAGTTACATGTTGCTCTCTGTAGCCAGAGAGCTGCTGCACATAACCTAACCTAAAACCAAACCTGTCTGGAAAAGAAAATGTAGAGACCTTTTAAAAGTGTATAAAACCTAAAAAATGTTGGGGGATTTTTTCATATGTGGCCACTTTAAATCATAGTGCCCCATCTATTCTTAGTGGAAGTTTATGCTGAAATAATTCAAAAGAGATGGGAAAAAATGCTATTTTATTTGTCAAAGTCAAAATTCAATTAGGAACATAAAGTCATAAAACCAAAAAATTTTAAATTAGTCTATGCTATACTAAATGGAAAAATATGACTTAAATATTTATAAAAATGTGTCTTTGACATGCATGGAATTTTAAGAAAGCATTCCCTTTTCTAGTGTTATCTGTCTCCTTAATTTTTTTTCCATTTTTCATCATCCTCTCTTTTAGTTATTATGCCAAATAATGTGATGAAGAGTTGAGAATTAGGTTTAGAATCAGTGAGAACAATTCTGAAGTGTTTAATCCCAAATTTTGTACTGTCTCTGAGTTTAGTAATCTAGTTAATGATGCAAATTGTGAATTAAATAAATTTATACAGTAGTAAAATCATGTATGGTGCTTTATATCTCACATTGTAAAGCTGAATTTTAAATGGGAGACTAATGTCATTGAATAACCTGAGATTAATATATCTAATATTCATAATGATCTGATAAAAAATAATCCAGAACCCTGCATTATTCTTAGTGGAATATGACACTGAATGCCAAGAAGAAAAAGATCTGACCCTCCAGATTATAAAAAAATATAACTAGAATTAATATGTTGATGTCCGGAGACACTACCTAGAACAGAGGCTAGACAGTGTTACAGGAATAAAGTAGGTATTTACTTGTAAGGCCTTCAAAGCATACACCTTGGGCAGCACAAGAGCCTGGCCACGGCTACACCCAAGATGGACAATGGAGCACACATTTTCACACTTTTATAAGTTTTGGTCCATTTACATAATGGGGTTAATTGTCCAATTATAGCTTCAGGTTATGAAGTCCCATAATCCTGGTTTGCTCTCTTCAATTCACCCTTATTTGCTTTTTGGGCCTGAAGCTGCAATGGTGTCCTTGGTTCTTGGGCTGGAAAATAATTGTTTTGTCTAACTAAACTGTGAAGACAACTTGCTAACACTTTATATGAAGTTCAGAGTTATATACTAATGCAGAGAATCTAGAAAATATGAAAACTAAAACTTAAGTAGTCATGTTAAGACAGTATTATCTTCATCATTGATGATACATGGACTTAGATCACCTTTAAGCTTAAGAAAATATTAAGTGCCTCTTTGGTATAAAAATTTAAACTATCTAAAATAAATCTCAGCCCAAATTCTGGCTATGCACGAAATCCTTTAAAATACTTGAATATTTGAACCTGGAGATTTACCTTAGATATAGCTGTAATAGATATCTTACCTATCTATCTTACCCTAGCTATATTCCATGTGAAATTCACTACTTAATAATTTTAAAAAACTAAAATGTAATGGCGATAAAATGCCATTACATTTTGTCAGATAAGTCCCCAGACACTGCAACTTCAGCTGTTTTTATGTTATCTGCATTTCCAGGTAAATTCTGAAATATAGAGATTTGGTTAAAAAAAAAAAAATCTTCTTGGAAGTGGTTATATAATGTTAAATTTTCAAGGCTGGTGGCTAAAAATTTAGACTGAACTAAATTAACAGTCAGATTCACAAAAATAGAAGAGGTATTAAAGTCTCACTACTCAGAATTTTGTATTACAATATTCATGTGGTAAGGTGTTTTTCCTTTCTTGTAAAGTGATATAGTCAGTAAAGATTTTTGTATTTTTTAATATGTTATATAAGATAGACACATATTAGATAGCAAGAAATCAGTGTACACATATGTATACATGTATATTCTAGTGGGAGAGGAAGAAGCTATATCTTCAGAAGCCTATATTCTTCTCATATTCTTAAATGTAATGAAATTATTATATATATGTTACTCATAGTACAATGTAATATAAAAATGGAATAAGAGCCTGGAAAAAACTGACTGCAAGTTTTTGATTTTTTTTTTAATGTTAAGCTTTATAAAAAGAAAATGAATTCAATGTACATATTATTTTCACGTCTACAAATTATGAAGAGTATAAATTTATTTACCAAATTATAATCTAAGTAATATTAAGATCGGAGTAGCAACTACACTCTCCTTTCACTTATAAAAGAGTTTATAAGTACAATGGGCTTTTTTATTTCCTCCTTTTTTTTCTTATAATGAAATTTTCTGTTTACACAAATGAGGTAGCCCTATGCCTCATGTCACCTCATGCCACCCCGTACAAGTCTTTCCATTTTAATGGCTTCCAGTTTCTTTCTAAAGAGGGGCGTTCTTGCTGAAATTTATTCCTCTTGCTAAAGCCTCATTATTTCCTTTTTTAAAATCCAGAGCCAGTACTGGAAACATATTACTTGACTCTAATAGAGATTTATTCCTACTATTGTTGTCAGACCACTTTTGTCAGCTGTTCCTCATTCTTTATTTTTATCTTCTCTCTCTGTCCTCTTCCTTCTCATTTATCAGACTTTTTATTACAATTAAATGTTAAACCTCTGAGGTTCAACTGTTCCAATCCTTCAGGAATTAGAGCAAAATTAGAGTGCAAGAGAAAGTGATTTTAAAATTAAATGGTGAGAGAAGCAATCATTTTTTAAATTAAGCTTAGTCTATCTTGTGTCTTCTTTTTACCAATTTTGCGCTCACATTCATTTATCCTGTGCTGAGAATCAAGCTCAAACAAACAAAAAATCCTTATCAAAACTGGTGTTTAAAAGTAAAGCTTTACACTTTGTCCACTGCAGAAATAAAAGAAGATTTGCAACAGTGGTGGTAGAGAAGGATAATAGAAATGTCCTAAAATGCTGTAGGATATGACAGAAAATTTGTATGTCTGCATGAATTGATAAGATCAGGAGACAAATGAGTCATCAGGAACAAGAGGATCAATAATGACCGACAGGAAATATTAGATAGGGAACTTTATTAATTCATGGAATTTTAATATATATTCAACTCAGGATAAGGAGAGAAGGCAGCTGTTAAGAAAAAGAAATAAAATGCAGAAGGCAGGGATTTTTTAGTTTTTATTTTTGCTAAAGAGGATCTTTGTGTCTGGTGAACATATTTGGCAAGAGCAATCAGAAGGCACATTTCTCAAAAAGACCCTACAAACCAAAAACCAACAACCTCCTCAAACAAAAAAAAAGACAAAACAATAACTCCCTAAAAAAAACAAGCAAAGAAACAAAAACCTCATTTATAAACAAAAAACCTCAAACACCAAAAAAACCTCCCAAGAGAACAATAACAAAAAATAAAGCCAGGGTAAAGTCGAGAAATCTTCATGCCTGGCAGAATAAAAAGTCAGATCCCCTTTCTTCGTCTTTTAACACACTTAAATGCACAACAGTGGGGTGTCAGTGATGGATTGAGGATTGACATTTGAGAAAAATGTGTGCTGACTGAAAATTTTCCTCATTAGTGCTTCATAATATCATTAAAAAAGAGAAACATTTTTGACAACCAAAGTTAAATTCCATCTATTTAAGCCACTTTATCTTGCATTCATTCCATTTTATGCAGTACAAAGGACAAAAAAATGGAGGGACAAAGGCTTATAAACATCGTTGAACCTAAAGCTAAGGCAAAGATCCTGTGGTACTTAAATGGTCTTCCAAGTACATGATATAGTGTACAGAACTACAAAAGAATAGAGGACTGGTTTATCTGAGCTAATCTTAAGCAAATGAACTGGTCCTACAAGTCCTCCCGTGTGAGACTTCACAGGCTCCTGACCAGTGAAAATGACACAGTAGAGCAGTAGAAATGACACATGTTCATGTCGCTGGAGTTTGATATTTCCATGGTTTTAGCTATTATAAATATATGCTGTATTTCATATTTCTTCAGGCTGAAGCTAATTCTTTTTTTCTTGGTGCAGTGAACTCACAAATATGGAATGATTCTCAGTGGGACAGAATTTGCAACCAATAACAAGTTAAAATGATCAGTTTTCTTTGGTTTAGGGGTACACTGAAATGGAACAGTGCAAAAACATTTTAATTCACTTTGTTAATAAAAACTTTGACTATTTTTTTCTAATGTAGCAACCTAATATTTGAAAATTTGAATTTTTCTGGCATCTGGCCTATTTATGTCTTGTAATGTGTTCTAGAAAGACAAATGTTAGCATTCACAGGGAGCATTATTACATTATTAAAGAATTATGTATCTTAGAACTCACTTCTGAAAATTTCACAACTTCAGGCATATTTACACTTCATGATGAGACACTCAAAAATTTTTTGCAAGCTTCCTTCGAAATAAAATCAAAACAAATAAATCTCAGATACTTTAAACTGCTAAATTTTTGATGATTTTTAAAAATATTGCATTATTTTCTTTAGTATGATGTTGTCTAACTTCTTATTAGTGACAGGTCAAAAGGTTAGAGTAAAAAAAAAAAGCCACTGCAATAGTGTAATATAGCAAGGAGACTGTGGTGGAAAGAAGTTTGGAAACATGAAAAATTTTTGAAAACTTGTCAAATTACCTTCTTATTGTAGGAAATTAAAATTGCAGTGAGGAAGAAAATATTAATAGTTTTTAAGGACTGGGAAAGCACTATGTTAGTTGATGTTTCAGGGTTCCAGAAAAAAGGAAAAATCTGTTTCTAAAGATTTTATTCTGTAGCCATAAACAGCATTGAGATGCTACCCAACAAATTTAGTAAACAATAAATAATACAGTAAAAAATAAATGCAAACACATACACAAATAAATTCACATTTCAAAAAATACCAGTGAAGACATATCTCTGAGTATTTAAAATGCCTTTAGGAGTTTCAGGTTACTTAGCATTTAGAAACCTGCACACAATGATTCAGTTAAAATATTATGCAAAGATGAGTATTTCTGATAAAGTTTTGGTAAAGCATACATGCATAAAATTTTGCTTTATGGTTCTGAATAAGCATAGTAATATTAACTTTAGGTTTAGTTTCTTAAAACAAAAATGCAATGATTTCACTCCTGAAAAAAAGGATTTTTGTGTTTTAGATCATAGGACCAAAATATTGTTAGAGTTGGGATGGACCTCTTGAAATCATCCAGGCCAAATCCTCTGCCCAGGCATGGTCACCTAGAGCAGGTGACAGAGGAACACATCCAGGTGGTTTTGGAATGTCTCCAGAGAGGGGAACTCCATGAAATCCCTGGGCACTCTGTTACAGTGCTTAGATACCCTCAGTGTAAAGAATTTCTTCCTCATGCTGGTGCAGAACTTCTTGGTTTTAATTTATAACTACTGCTTCTTGTCCTGTCTCAGGACATTGCTGAAAAGAGTTGGGGACCACCCTCTTAAAATATCACCTGTCTTGAGGTAATTACATGCATTTATGGGATGCCTGCTTAGTCCTCTCATCCAAACTAAACAAGCCCAGTTCCTGCCATCTCTCCTCATAAGAAAGATGGCCCAGACCCCAAACTGGTTCTTTTTGCCCTTCGCTGGACCTTCTCCAGGAGATCCTTGTCTCTCATGTACTGAGGAACTCAGCACTGGACACAGATGCAACTAAAGTTTGAGAGGTAAAGAGCACATGTGCTCAAACAAAACACAGCCATCAAAATCATGAAAATATATTCTAAAGAGATTGTTAAAATCATTATCAGCGTACAATGCCTAAAGATAACACAGAAAGAAAAAACATATAAAAATGAAAGTTGTACAAAATACAAAATATGCTAATTAGTGCCGAGTCTTTCCTTGTGTGGCTATTTCCAAATGAGATTTATAAAATTAATTTTTAACTTCTGATAAATTTCATTTATTTTCTCTGCACTGTTCCCATAATAGGATTTTCCCTTGTTCTTTACTAATTTCCCATTTATCTTTCTGCTTCCAGAACTTTGTTTTCTCCTTCGAGCTTACAATTAAGGAATGCAATATGTATGTCTGAGGCTTTGTAATTAAAAAAATCTGCACTCAGTCAGCAGTCTGTTATTTCACCAACATTTAATTGGCCAGCCCAGTGGCATAAAAGAAATGCACTGAAGTACTAATTGACAATCCAGAATTTAGGATAGGTGGTAGAATCCCACAGAGTGTAAGCTGTGCTTACAAGGCATCCACCATTGTTTTCCATGGGTAAATGAAGGTTACAGCACATTCCTAAAAAGTTTTACATGCCTATTGACGTTTGTCAAATAGGAGTGTAGGGGTATACCTATTGAAAATTAAGGAACAAAAGGCCCCCAAGAAGTCGATGTGACAGGACCTGGTGGAGTTTCCATGCAAGGTGGTAAACATGCACCAAACTGCAAACATGTGAAATATTATCCATGTCATAGAAGTCCTCCACACACTTACCAAGAAAATAGAACCCAAACCCAACAACCATCAAGATCCAGCAAGAGCCTAAAAGCAGAAAGAGCACAGAACACTAATGAGCCATCCTGCATTCAAAAAGTCCACCTCCGTAATTATAGGACCTTCCAATCGGATAAGTCACAGTTCTTCTAATACCCTTCCCCAATTCCTGTGGCCTTCCTGCCTCCCTCCCACTGGCCCCTTTTCCTTTCATTTGTCCCATTATCCCTTTTTTATGTTCCCACAAATTCCTAGCTCCCTTTCCCTCCTTCCATGGTCTCCCTCCACTAATCATTTTTCCCATAATTCCTTCTCAATACCAGAGTGGGGCTGATTGGGAGGGAAAAGAAGGAAAATTTCCCTAAAGTAAGAATCTTTTTCTTCAAAGTTAATTATTTCTATTTGGAGTTTCCAACAGGCACACCACCCCCTACACTACCTTGCTCAGAGCCTATCACAGCCAAGCACTTGCCACAGGTGGCAGAGAACCAGTCCCTGCTGAAGAAACCTTCTCCGGACTCAAGTTTCCTGATAAACCATGCCAAGAAAACCCCACATCCCGCCTGCTATCTCTAAGATGCTCCAGAAAATCTGTTTGGACACTGGGGACTCAGGACTCCTTACATTCTGAAAACTGTCTTATGGGCGCTTTTCAATGTTTTTGTCATTTTGTATTCATTCAGTTATCTTTCAGAGAAGCTTTCTTAATAATATCAAAACAGGAAGTTGTGGAGAACCTGAAAGGCATTCCCTGGGTTAGGGAGACACAAGAAGCTTCCCTCAAAAGATACCCTATTCTGTTAGACCCCATTGGCTCCTTCCCCTTGATCCTGTGTCCCTCTGCCACTCCCTCCCTATTCTGTCATTGGCTCTTATCTTGGTACTGCCCCGAGACCAGGTTCACCCCCAGGGTCCCTCCAGACAGAGAAAGTGCCTGGGACCCTGAACATCTTACCAGGTGGCTAAATTAAACATCTGTGGATATGATGCAAAAGTCCTTTTTGCTTCCTTACCCTGGACTTTATTAGCAGGTATTTCAGCTGCTACAGTTTTTCATAGGTAAATGAAGGCTACAGCACATTCTTAAAAAGTTTTACCCACCTGTTGAGGTTTGTCAAGTAGGAGTGTAGGAGTATACCTATTCAAAAGTAATAGTTGTTTGGTGGCCTATTCCTAAATATTTTAGTTTTATTATAATTGTTTGCAGTTGGTCTTTCATTTGGAAATAAAGAACAATGCACCACCTATTTACAGAAGATTTTAAAACTCCATATGTTATCTTCTAAATCTAGATTAATCTGTTAGTAGATTTGACTTGAAAATTTGTGATTGATTAATGTTGCAGTGAATTCTGTCTGTCATATTACTTCTGACTGCAGAGCAAAATTATTTTATGTTACTATATGTGTATATATTTATTCTCCCTTAAAAATGTGTAGTATATAGATGCATATAGCAGAAATAGCAACTGTCCTATGCATTAGTTCTAATGAAATTTCAGAAAGGCTACTGTCATCTGGGATACTGCAAGCCAAATAGGAGGTCGACCTATCCAAAAATTGTTCCAACCTTAAATAATAAGCACATTTTAAACGTTTTCAGGCAAAATACTTTTGTCAAAACCATGTTAAAGTAGATTTGATGTTTTTAGCATTGTTGCCAAGAACATATATCTGTGATGCTGGAAAGTTTGATTGGAAGTTTTTTGTTGCAAATATGAAACTACATATCCTGACTTACTTATTCATAGCTCAATGTCTTTTCTTTTTAAGAAGCAATTTTTTTTTTTATGGTCATTGCTGTTTACAGCTGTGTTACTTCTCTTTATTTCAAAACCTTAAAGGTCTTAGTCCTTAAAGTCTTTCTTCCGAAATTTGACAGCACTGGATCAATTTGATTTGTTAGTTTATTTAAATAACAATCAAAATCAAAAAGCCTACTGCAAAGATAACTTTTTTCCCCACTCTGTTTTCCTCTGAAATGTTCATTTCAATCATACTAAATGAGGGCAATGAATTACTCACATGTAAATGTTAAACTCTAACAGTACACTAGCAATTTCCTTGTTTTCAGAGAAGAGATTTATTCTCAAAAAACAACAACAACAACTATCAGAAGAATGCACCTAAGCCTGCAAAATTTTCTTAAAATTATCAGATCATTTGCAGTGCCATGCAGAGTATTTAGATACTATGCTCAGGAGCATTTAAGTTCATCTAGTTATAGTTCTACTTTTGCTTTCCATTTTGGATGAAACCAAATCAAATATTTAAATTTATTTAATAACAGAGGGATACTACATGCTTTAGGAAAGAGAAGGCTCAGACAGTGAAGAAATCTTTGTCATTCTGAAGCAACGAGGGCCAGTGAGAGAGCTTACTGCTCTTGGAAACATTAAGGAAACAAAGAGTCATCCTTGTTCTGGTGTGAACAGAGGTTAAAAGACAGGCTGGAACAAGGGAAATTCCATTTTGATATCAGAAATGTTTTACAGTGATGATACTGAAGCCCTCAAAGGGCATTGTCTAGAGAGACTGGGATTCCAACTCCTTTGAGATACTGGATGAAGATCAGCCAGATGAAGGTAATGATATAAATTGTCCCTGCTACTCATAGGTAGGTAGATGATGTGACCACATTTCTTTCTTATCTAAATTACTAAATGTTGAAAAAATATATATGCTTTGTTTCCTGAAATCTGACTTCTCATTTTCAGGTGAGTATCATATTGATCTAACACTATTTCCTCACACTATTTGATTTAATAAAGTCAATTTTCAGAACAGCTTTCACAGGAATAGGTACTAGCAACTTTTCCTTTGATTCTTTGCAGGGTACAGAACCAGAGACGTTTCCTCAAAATACATGTTATTCTAGGGAATCCAGTTAAATCCCACATGAAAGTGAAAATAGAAAGTAATTAGCATATGTTTTTCTACTCATCCAACTCCCCAAAATTATATCCTTCCCAAAAGAGCTGTAGACAATAATTAGCTATCTAGAATTTAATCAATTTGTGTACTTGTGGTTTTAAAAAGTTAACTTTCATTTTCACTTTAGAACGTAAGTGCAGATTTCATTTAGCAGCGGTGTCTTTTTACATATAAACAATGGTACATATGCTTCAATATTTATTCACAATTACTATAACTTCACAAAACTGCAGTTCAAATGCAAATAGGTATCAAAACATTAAAAGCTGTAGTGTCAGAAATACCATGAGATGGGAAACTTTTTAAAAGCATGTGTATACTTCAGTCATGATTTTCTGTGGTTTCTTAGAAAAGTCCTATGGCTAAGCTATGACTGACAAAAGATACCCTCGGGGTCAAACATGAGAGAAATTAATTTAAGCACTGGTGGACATGGTAAACTTTGAATAAAATAAGGCTTCATTCCTGTTTGCGGTGATCACAACTCTTGTGGGAAAATCATACATATGCAAAAACATGTGAAGTTCTGTCATAACATGTAATTTTTGTGTATGCTAGTGCGCAGATGTGTTATTGTATATTCTCTCCAAGCTTCTCTAGCTAAGAAATACCAATTGACAGAATATCCACTGAAACTGGCTGTAATGAGACATTGTAGTAGAGCTTTCTGCCCCCTTGGCTCTCATTGAATGGCAATGGACAGGAGTTAAAACACAGTGAGTTTGTGAAAAGCCTTGATCAAGTGACACAGCTTGCAGTCTTTGAAACAGCTTCTGAGCAGCAATTTATGAGTATGCATTGGAAAAAAGAATTTTTTGTCAAAAGAGTGTCATCAGGCACTAAAGCCAGGAGATGGAACTTTGTTCATATTTTTCGTCTTGATTCTGAAAATCCTTAATTCCAAATTCAAACGTGCATTTTTTAGCGAGGACGTTCCTCTTTTCAGTGCTGAAAATCTCCCATGAACTACCTCTTGGTCTGGGTTTTCTGTAGGAGTCATTGCTGTAATCACATTGCCTGTGAGTCAGCTGGTATGCTGGATATCATCTCAAAGGGGAAAGGAAAAAATACCCAAATGTAGGTTAATTCTCAATGGCATAGTACAGTGACTTCCTTTTGTAATTTTTAAAGAAAAAATACATGATATTGTGCTGTAATGCACCATGATGCTTCTTTCAGATTCCAGTGCAGGAGGTACCTTTTCTGCTTTCTCATATGCTGAATATTAACCCGAAGCCAGTTGTCTGCTTCTAAACCCATGATAATCAAGTTTATCCCTGAGGGAAAAAAAAAATCAATTTATTGTACCCACTCAAATTATTATCAATTCTCCTCAATTATATAACATGGAGATATGTGTCTTACACTCTCAAAACTATTTCCTGGCCCCTAAAATTAAATTCTGTTTTTACCTTTTTGTTCCCAGACAGTTCTCTGCTCTGTAAAAAATTCTATTTGATTTTTTTTAATAAATCATCTTACCTTTTCTATAGAAAAATTGTAATACATTCATTTTCCACAATCATTAACTTGACTTAGTATATGGTTAGCAACAACTTCACCCAATCATAGTAAGCAGTCCAAAAATATATGAATTGCATAGTAATGGTGGTTTATTTACTATTAGGGGAGAAGTTGTTTTTCTAAATGGACAAGATATTTTTGTGTGCTTTAGTTTGGCTTTGGAGTCTTTGGTATTGCAGACAGGATATGCAGTTGGGTGCAGTAGCAGCCACTATCTAACACCTTCAAAATCTTAAAAGCAATGCTGCTTAATAGGAAAGTCTTCTCATTCAGACTGTACTAAAATGTTGTGCTTGTCATTTTGCTCAAGTACCAATACCCCTTTTCTTGGAGAGGAAGTTCCCAGCTCACATGTGTCAAATTATACATTTGCCTTTTCAATGTTAGGCCAAGCCTAAGTTATTGGTCTGCCATTTCTTGCACTCATAGATTCAGATCAAATTACTCATGTTGTCTTCCTTCTGGCACATTATCATTATTGTGCTAATGTTATTTATCACTTTTGTGCCATGATAGTTCTTCATCTCCAGCAATTTTCAGATTTTCTTTGGTTACTTGGCTTCTTTTGAATTACCTCTTGATTTACAATTCTTAGCAGCCTTTGTTTTCTTCTATTCATGCAGGTTTTTTTTCTTTCATTATATAGTTAGCCCTTAATATTTTATCTCAGAATTCCTTCTATAACAAATGGTCATTTGAAACAAAAGAGAGTGTCTGCTACTTTTCATGGGGTAAAGAATCACCATGACAGCTCTCCCACACAGCTACTCTTTAAGCTCTCTGGCTTAAGCTGAATTTATAGGTACAGACAATTAATCATAATTTTTTCTGGGTCCTCACAGACTGCCAGTAGCTAAATGCAGCATATTAGGGAGCTTGGAGAAAATGACAAAAAGTTTAATGGCAAAGATTATTTTATCAAGTCGATTAGTCCGTAATTACTAAAGTGCAAACCAACAAGAGACTATGATAGTGATACAGTTATTGAATGACACTGTTGTGTGATTTTCATGGTTTAAAATCAGCCAGCAAGCCGATGAGCCCTATGAGTTGATTGCTCACTCCCACACAGTGGGATGGGAGAGAATTAGGGAAGAATAAGAATGAGAAAACTCTTGGGTTGTGATAAATACAATTTATTGTTAAAGCAAAAGCCACACACACAAGCAAAATAAAACCAGGAATTCTTTCACCACTTCCCATGGGCAAACAGGTGAGGTGTTCAGCCATCCCATTCAAAGTAGGGCTACACATGAATCATGGTTAACGGGGAAGACAAATGCCATAGCTCTGAGAATTCCCATCTTCCTTCTTCTTTCCTCAGTTTCATGTACTAAACAGGTTGCATTTATGGAATATCCCTCTGGTTTTGACCAGCCTGACTCAGTGGCAGTAAGAATTTCAGGAAACTACTTGGCCACATGTAAGCCCTGCGCAGCAATAACAGAAACATCTCTACATTACAGCACCATTCAGCTTAAATCCAAAACATAGTAGCCACAGTGAAGAATATTAATTCTGCTTAAGCAAAAACTATCACAGTGATGATATTAGTAGCAGCATACCCTTATTGTAACAGTGTTCAATAAAAATAATGTCATTCAGGAGCAAAGAAAGGGTCTTCAAACATTGATGTGATTAATTCTGTCACCAGGATTGACTATAATTATATTCTACTTCTGAACACTATTTTTGCACATAATCCTTCAAACAGATTTTTTTCCTCTTTGACTGTTTTAGAATACTATTGTGGTTATTACTGTTGTGTTTTTATCTCTTAATAAACAATAGAAGAACTTTATGTTAATCTCAGGATTTGAGAGGAAAGAGAAAGAAATTATTTTGAACAATAGGACCTGAAGCTAAACAATTTCTTTCTACCCCACTCTCCCCTGGCATCACTGTAAAAACCAATGTTATCTTTGTTTAAATATATAACTTGATTTTAGATGTCTTGAAAGGGGCATTTAGTCTTGAAATGGCATTTATATATTATCTATTCTGTACCATTAAATTCAATTTTGATCTCTAGGGTCTGTTCTATTAAATATGACACGTTAAAAACAGCATCTTAACTTCACACCATACTAAATAACATCTTCCTTTTTTCTGTGTATATACCTATGTCTATTCTCAGCTGAAGATACTGAAATGTTGACACAGCTCATAAAAAAATGTCAGCAATCCTTTTTTCAATGTGGAAGAAGAATACAGGGAATAGAAGAAAGGGACATGTCAGGTGAGGATTTCAGTGGTGTAGAAAACCTCCAGAAAGAATAATTTAAAGGATTCATCCCCAAAAGTAAAAAAAAAAAAAAGGAATTAATAAGGTTAAAAAAATAAAACAAATGGCAGAGCAATAATATTGTAAGAGAAGGGTAAAAAGTTTGATGTAAATGTTTCAAGATCTGCTGACAAATTCAGGCTAGTAGTCAGTCTCAAAATAAAAGTCTTTGCCAGATAGAGGTCTGAACAGAAGGTGAGAGTCTTCCCTTTCCTTTGATCATCCTTTAAAGTGTGAAAAGGATAGGCTCTGTAAGATTAATCCTCACAGAAAGAGATGAGAGAATAAACTGAAGATGGATTAAGAGGAAAAAACCAAGCCTGGGACAAAGCAACGGCAAGGCCATGCATGTATTTTAGGATTGCACATTGTAACATACCTTCAGTAGGATTTTGCACGTTGTAGGATTTTGGATGTTGTTATCCTTGCAGTGTCTGCTGACAGATTATTTAAGTCTAGGTAAGGAGTTGTGGGCATAGTGAGACAAAACAGAGTAGGAGATGCAGAGGTAGGGGAGGAATGAGGATTTGTGGTCTTTCTCCTGACCCTCTAATGAAATATTTCCTGGATAGATGTAAGAAACAGCCTTTAAGACTGTGTGGTGTCTTTTGGTTGCTGCAAACTACCTCATAAACTTCAGATTCATCCAAAAACTTAGAAGTCTTTCTCCTCTCTCCTATCATAGTATTTTCTTCACACACTACAGCAAAATTTTCAGTGCCAAAGTAAAGTCATAAAAACCATCCAAATTCTCCAGAGGTTCAAAATAGCTGCTACCACTCTATCATAGACATATCTCTTCAAATTCACTGTTGTACCAATATGAGCAAGCTCCTTAATGATCATTTCCAAAACCATACCACTGATTATCATAGTAAAAAAATATTTCAGTTATAAATATTTTATTTTAAAAGAAATTAGGTTTTCAATCCTCTTTCTTTCCATATCCTTCTTAGTCACGTAAGGCGTCTCAATGCAGATAATATTTGGCAATAATACAATCGATGCATACTGAATATGCACTTTTCAATATTTATATCTAACATTATTGTTAGCAAGTACTTTTTTTCTCACATTTAAATTCGATTTTCTAAGAGACATTTAGCCTAGCTTTAAGCATTCTTCACATATAAATTCATTTCTATCTATTTAAATCTCAACTTAAAGCTGCCTCAGTAAATAGATTTCCTTAAGCGAGTTTTGGTTAACAAAAAATCAAGCTCCTAGAATTTGGTTGTTTTTGTTTTTAATCAATAAATTACATTGTTTCATTAACACTTTAAAAATAAAAACTAAAAAACCTAAGCCAACCACATTAAAAAAACAAACTAACTAACAAATGGACTCCCTAAATCTAGATACAAAATATCTCTGGCTGTCAAAACATGGTGGAGAGATAAAATGTCATCTTACTTTTGCAGTTACAAGGGAAAAGAAAAATTTGCATATTGTGTAACTGGATTTGGATTCTACAAAACCTCGATTAGGCAAATGACCTAGTAATCTGTCTCACAGAAAGAAAATACTCTGTCTGCTTCCTTGGGCATTTGCTCCAGTGGGTGGAGGTAGATGAGAGTGGGTGTCAGAATTCAACATCCATTTTTAACCTGTACTGGGGTGTATTTGTGAAATGCAGAAAGAGGACATTCTTTTTAAAAGCAAGCTGTGTGTATAAATTTCAAAATACCTTTGAATAAATCCCCACAGATAAAGAGAAGATTATGCATGGCCCCAAAAAGACAGGCAATTTTGCTAAACTACCCAATAAAATCCAAAAATGACAAAGAAAACAAAGAAAAAATCCTTAAGAAAAATGGATATTCAGAGATAAAAAAACAAACAAACATATTTTCTTAAAAACAGTGTTACAATTTTTCATAAGACAAATGCCTTACTTGGCATATTTTGGAAAGAGCACCACTTCAGATTCCAAAAGTTAACTTCTAGCAGAATACAAAAGCTACAATTAAAATAGATTGGCAGAATGGGGATGGAGAACAAAATATGATGCTTAAAGTCTGGTTTTATTCACAAATAAGCATAAATATAGTCTTTGGAGTTAAAATAATTGTTATGCATATTGCAATTAAGGTAAATTAAGAACAAGTAAAATAAAAATAACTGATTTAGGACTACACCACTCAATTTGTCGCTATACTCAGTAACATGTATGTTCTCTCATCTTCTAAGAAGAGGCATATAAGGCTTATAAATAATTAGGGATACAGAAATACAATAACGAGTGATATTTTCCTTTTAACTCTGTACAATGAAGACAAATGACAAAACTGAGACTACAGATACTCAAATGTTGTATGCAAGTGTCTGACTGGATTTCTTCTATTGTCTCAAATTTATTTGCAGGCAATCAAAAAATTTCAAAAACATGAGTATAAGTTTTGAAGTCAGATCAGTATGGTGACCATAAGTGCTGTGTTTCCTTACAAACATATGCTGTAAGTGATAACTTATATAAAAGTTATGGCCTACATAAAATATTATAGGACACTAATAGACAAATACAGGTAAAAAAGGGTAGTAAGTTTGAAACAGAACCCATAGAAAAGGATGAAAAATTAAATACTTAAAAGTGATCAATCTGCCTAAGAATATTACAATTTAGCTGATTTTCTTAATATTTATGGATGCCAATAATACACAGAAATAAAAAGTAGATTAACAAATTATATGTAGTTTAAGAATTTATTTCACCTAAGCCTTATTGCAAGATGTTTTCAGTCATTAAAATATTCAAATCCACTATTTTTTTTTCAGGTAATCTGTGAATGTACCTATAAAGATATTTCTCCTTGGGGTCTGGAGGTGCTTCTGGGTGAATAATGATTTGGAAAATGGATCATAGTTACAAATATATAATAAGAACTCAGAGCTTTGTAGCTTTGATCTTTAGAATACTCTCTGGTTTTATGTAAAAGCCCCACATGATCATCTGACAGACACTGGAAAATAAAGAATAAGTATGTCAGTCTTATAGCATTTGAAAAAAAAAATCTTGTTTTTTTCTTACAAGCTCTTTTATCACTATTCTCAAAACCTTGGTCTTGGTCTCATCAGACATCCTTCTTGTTTATCTGATCAAAATTATATACTCAATATGCAATGATAGAGAAAAATAGTACATATATGTATAGAGAGAGAGAAAGAAAGAGAGAAAAAGAGAGAAAGAGAGAGAGTGTGAATATCACAAATTCCCATTTGTTATTACTACATTCTCAATCAAATTCAATGAGTGGGGGTTTTTTTGTTTGTTTGTTTTAATGGGTTGGTGTTTCATTTCATTTGCTTTGGTTAATTTATTCACCATTTTTAGTATTATGTAGAAGAAGAGGGAGGTAGTTTTAAAGGACTTTTCAAAAGGAGAGACTTTGCTTTGTGTAAGTTGTCAAATGCTTGTCCTAAAAGACAAAAATAGGTTTTTGCTGTTGTTTGGATTTTACCTTTTTCCCAAAGCTTTTTCAGTGTTTACAGGTTATTTGCTTGATTCTTGTGATGTATGTCTGGATTGGGTTGTTTAGCTGGTTGGTGTGTTTTGTTTTCAGTCTTAGTCCAGAGTTGTTAAATTGAAAGAATGAAATCCATTTATATGTATACTACATCTGAAACAGAGAATTCTAGATAACTGGCTTTTATAGAAACTCCTTTAAAGAGGAGGAATTAAACAAGAAAACAGGTACAATGAAGAGGAAAGCATACTCCTTGGAATTGCCTTAGGCAATGTCTCAATTCACACTGCTTTTGCAAACCTTTTGCCACCCATCCGAGGGTCTGTATAGCACAGTGGTCCCCTGAATCTTCAGGTCATTTTCCCACAGATACTACTTCCCTCCCTGTCCCTCACAAACACTTAAATAAAAAGAAAGATCTGATTTATTTCTGTTCAGGCAAGGACAGGACACGGTCTCCAACTCAAAACTTTCACATATACATGGTAAGAGATGACATAATACTCTCAAAGCATATGAAAATGTATTGTAGGTCACTATTTCAAACCATTCCTGACAGCAGTCCTCATGAATCCCTTCTGTGAGCAAAGTGGCCATGAGCCTGCTGGACACAAAGTGGTCAGGGATCCCAGCCTCCTCCATGTGGAAGTCACCTCCATCGAGACTAGAAAAAGGGTCACAAGAAATGGGTGGGCCTCCCACTGCCGTGGGGGCTGCTGTGTGAGCAACCACACCCTGAAAGCAGGAGAACTGAAAATCATACCTCTTCCCCATCTCAAGTTGCAAGGAGGATTTATGCATAACTGTCTATGCAGGGAGCCCCCAGCACAGGGAATAATGTGCTCTGACTCCATGATTTCAGAAGGCTGAACAAATGCTTTATTAAGCTGTACCATATTACACGAATACTATACTAAATTACATACTCAAAAGATACTATACCAAAGAATACTCAAGAAACACCCGTGACTGCCTGCAGACAGCCAGGACATAGCTTTGACCCAATTGGCCAAGGAATCAAAACAACCTTCACGAGTGTCCAATTAACAAATCACTTTGCGTAAACAATCTCCATAACACATGCCCCATGTGTGGAAAAGCAGGAGCAGCAAGTAGAGATAAGAATTTTTTCTCTTCTTCTCTGAGGTTCTCACTGCTTTCCCCAGCAAAAATCCTTGGAGAACTTGTGCCTGCTGCTCTCTGTGAAGAGAGCTGTGGCCAGACATAACCACAACAAAGTCTTCACATCCTGGAACATCTAATTTTGAAATGTTTAATATGTTCAGAAGAGAACATATGGATAAGCCCAAACACATGAACACAAAGGAACACAGGAACACTTGCAGAAGTTAGATTAATACGACATCCTAAGTACTGATATTACAGAACACTTGAAACACCTTTTTGCTTGTAATTTCTCATGTTTTTTTCATTCTAAAAGATGGTGGGATGACTGAGTTCTGATGGGTACCTTTGGAGACCATCTAGGCCAGCTCCCTGCTCACACCAGTGCTGGTCAGCTAAGTTTTCTCCAAATTCTTTCCTGTCCAGTTTGAGTATTTCCAGAGATGGAGGTGCCACACTATCCCTGGGAAAACTATGGTAAATATAGAATTATAGAACAATAGACTTATTAAGGTTGGAAACAGTCTCCAAGATCATCAAGTCCAACATTTGACCAAACACAAGCACGTCAATTAAAGTACAGATCTAGGTAAAATATGTAGTGATTCCTTGAACACTTACAGGGGTGGTGACTCCACCAACTCCTTAAGCAGTACTTTACAGCACCTGAAAACTCTTCCTATGAAGAAATTCTTCTTGATGTCCAACCTGAACCTGCCCTGGCTTGAGATCATTTCCTCTGGTCATGTCACCAGTTGTCTGGGGGAAGAGGCCAGCCCCCTCTTTGCTGCAATCACCTTTTAGGTGGCTGTTGAGATTGATAAGATCACCCCCTAAGCCTTCTCCAGGCCAAACACCCCCAATTCCCACAGCTTCTCTTCAAAGCTTTGTTTTGAATATGAAATAAATGACAGAGCTTTGATACTTATTTGTCTAAAAAGGAAAAAAATATCATTAAAAATTAAAAAGGTTTTCCCCCTGAAACACTTAAATGGAATGTAATTATAACATAAGCTGACTGCAGTGAAAACATTGCAACTATATTGTCCAGCTAGATGGACCCTTGATCTGACTCTATTATGGATGTTTCAGGTTAAAGTAGGCATCTTCTACTTTTCATAAAGGTAGGTCAGATTTCAAAGGTGGAAATGCACCTAAAAATGAAAATAAACACCTGTTTGTCTTTTTAAAAGTACTTAGATCAAAACACTTGGTAATGTGAAAAAATACTACATGTAATCTTAAATATAACCTTCATGATGTGAGAAGTCAGAGTAATCTCAGTCAGCCACAAGACAAGGGTCCAAGTCAAGGATATGTTTTGTGATGATATTGATGGACTGAGAGTGTTTCCCTGCTTCCTAATACATCACAGCTATCACTGGATATTAAAGAGCTGGACAAATGGCTTCTGCAGGAAGGAGATCCATGCGTTCCAGTCGTTATGAAATAAGGCAAAAGCCCAGGACTCCTGAGGGTATATCACCTGGACATGCTAGATAAGTCCTGGAAGTAAATGAAAAGTTTTTAGAGAATGGTTCTGTTACAAGGGTCAAAGTACAGGGAAGACAGTTAATTGAAACGTGAATTTAAATTTTTCTAATCTAGTTTTTTATGAGTCCTTTTGTAAAATTGTTTAAGCATTATTATCATTTGAGCGACATTGCAGATAATGATTTTACATCTAAGTTGACCAACAGCAGTTAGAACAGCATGAGATCAGTAGAAAGTCCTCACAACAGGTATGATTCTCTTTATTTTGCTTTGTTTACTTTGAATTTGGTGTTAAACTTGCTCCCTGAAGCTGAAATATACTCAGTTAGTATTTCAAGATGTTGAGACTCACATACATAAAACTTAAATGGACAAAATATTTTTCCCACCTTGAGGGTTGTAAGATCATAGTGCTGCTATTTGTTGTTTCCTCTGCAAAGAGCAGCCTAGCAGCAATTATTTTATGGTTCTGCAAGTCACTTTCTGAACAGAAGATGAAAGCAGGGAAATCCTGTTCATATAATATTGTAAAAAATTACTTTGCATGTTAGAGTTCTGCAAAGGGACAATATTTCTTCCTCTGAGATGTACCACTTTACTATCTATGCTTTTATGTTAAGAATTTTCAATTTTTTTAGTAAATCAAAAGCACTAAAACAAATTCAAAAAGAAAATCAGCAGCACGGTGAGCAGAACTTTTTGCCTTGTTTCAGCTGGATGGTTTTTTCAAGGTTTTATGACGTAGCTCCTTAATATTGTGGCAATATTTTTTTCTTTAAATTATACACATAAAGTTGAATAAAATACCTATTAGAACTTTTAGACAGATTATAAAACTTTCCACACACCCTTCAGATGCATAATTTGTACACACACAGATGCATTTATCCCATGAACCTGACCTATTACTCCCATATTCAGGACAGATTGAAAGGACACAAGGCTTTATTTTGAGGGGTTTGGGCTTTTTTTGTTTGTTTTTTTGTTTTGTTTTCTTGTTTTAATTTGATTTTTATCAGTTCACACCTCTTAAATTTTTCTTGTTGCCACAAAATTAGTTTCTGAGGAAGTAGGAACCACTTATAATTAAGACTATGTTCACTGATTAAACTAAACAAAAAATCCCCACAAAAACCCCAACTGACAAACCTGTATTTATTTACCTTTCAGTTGAGCTGACTCAGGGAGAAAAGTGAAAACTGAGATTGTCTGGCTCTTCTTAACTGAACTGTTTGTTCCTCCATCTGTTTGGTTTTTTGGGGGGATTTTACCCCTTCTCATGTTCTTTCTTCCTTTGCCTTTGGTGTCTTCATTTAGCTACTGAAGTGTTTCTATTAATAATTACAATGTACTTGGCCTTGCAAGATTGGCCTTGTGTTGTCTAGTTCTGTTTCTCAGTTAATTCAGAAAAATGGTTTTTACAAAATAAGATAACGGTTCTTAAAAACACATTAATAACTTGTGTGAGTGTTTATAAAGACAGTTTTACTTTTCACTAAGAAGTAATTGGAGAAATCAAAAATTTCCTCTCAAATCAAAATGAGTAGCAACTTAAACAGATTTATTTTGGTCTACTGAAACTATGGCAAAAATGGTACAATTAACTAGTTAATTTGTGTTAAAATTTTAAAAAAATGCAAAATTAAGAATTGCCTTTTGCTATAATTTCTACTTGGAATTAATATAAAGACCTTTTGGTAAAAATCTTGAATCAATAATTAGTTGAAAGTAAAAATAAAAGATGGGATTCTAATCATATGGCATGGCAATTAGAAAATAAATATACTCTGTCAGGAAAACAGAATATATCCCATACTGCAGTTGTGCAATCAAACTGGGAGAGTGCCAGAAAGTAAGACTTATATTTTGTGACTCATTTAATACACACTGGAAGCATCTTTTATTACTTGGGCACCTCTCCTGTGACACACTGCCTGACTAAAGAAAATTGTTTAGGATTTTCTGGCTTATCAGGGCTGAGTTATTCCTCCGTCCAGCAAAGCGGAGATTAGAAAACTTTTGATGGAGCCAATGCGTCTGTGCTGGCAACTCTGTTCTGAGCTGAGACTGTAGCCTGAGGTTGCTAGGGCAGCCTCACAGGGATATGACCACTAGCACAAAGGCAGCACAGTGCTGGGGTACTTTTTGTCGCTGTAACTTACCTTTCATATTGCTTGTTCATCCAGCTCTCTTTAGGCCAGCTTTGCCACTGGGGTAGGAGCTTATGAGAAACAGCCACATCTTTTTCCTCTATACTCAACTGCAGAAATAGAATGCAAAGTTGTAAAAAAAAAAAAAAAAGAAAAAAGTTTCTGAGCAAATAATAGTACTCCAGAGCATGACAGAAGTAGTAATGAATTTATTTAAAGGACTAGAAAGTATTACCTTGAATTTTTCAGTCATTTACCTTCTCACACTTAAGGGCTCTCTCTGCTAAGAGGAAATCCTGTGTTTCAGCGGGAAAGAAATGGCATTCCCTGATGTTTTTATTCGAGTAACCTGGGGATTTCTCTAACCTATGCTAGGCTGACTATATTTACTAAGGAACAACCTGTCATGTGTAGATAGCTGGAGCAAAATACACACAGGTTTTCCTTTTGATTAAGAGGGAACTACAAATTGTGTTGAAATATCATCCAGTTACTTCTGTTCTCTGTTTTTTTGATCACATAAGAAACACAAGGTTTTCTTCCTCTCTCTTATTAAAAATATATGCGCACACACACATATAAATATATACCATAATTATATAAAAAATCCCGTATAGTTCAGTAGACTGATTGTTCTTTACTTCTTGAACACTTAGTAACACTAACCAATACTGAAACTTGAGCCATGGGGACTTCAAATTAGCACCAAATTACAATTTCAAATAGAAGCAGTCACTTCAGGCATCTGACAGAAAATTCAACAAAGATGAATTATATTTGCAAGAAGCATTACGTGCAGAACAGCAATTATTAAAATCCTTAGTACTTATGCATAGCCAGTCAAATTATCTGACAGGCTGAAAAACTTCTGTCATATTCTTTTATATAAAATCTTCCAAAGCACTGAAGCTCATTTCAGAATAGCTTGGCAAGTATAAATAATGGATTACAGTGGGCAAAATCTGATTTCTCAAATCAACATGATAAAGTCAGGTTTTCTTCATCAGACATAATAGGACATTTCTGGTTTCAAAGTCTGTTTTAAAATAGTAAAGGACAATGAACAAATAGTGAAAATATGTCTTATTTGAAAACTAGATCGCTCATATAGGGATTCTCTTATAGGTCCAGCACTGCAGTTTGTTATAAAATAATAAAAAACCTGGATTGGTCCTCCAAACTCAAATTAATAAACCAAAACCCAAATATTTCACCCCAAAATTCTTGATTACAATGGTGGATAGCCTCATCCAGGAGCCCAGAAAGGAGTTACAGCCTCTTATGCCTGTTCACATGTTTGTATAATAATTTTTAAATGAATTTATTTTTTGGGGAATATAAGACTCTACACAGCATACTAAAGCAATAATTCAGAGTTTTTAGGCATTGCCTAATAATAGTCAAATAAGTAGACCACTCATTATGCATAACTCAAAAAACAATCCATATTAAAAATCAATATGTTGACCTGTGACATTCTTGGGAAGAAGTAAGCTAAATGGAAGTAAAAAACACTGAAGGAGTAAATTAGCCAGATTTCTACAAATCACACACAACATAAAGTGAGCTCTACAAAGGAAGTTGCTGCCAGAGGAGGGACTGGTAAGTTCTTTCAACAGGCATACAACTCTTGCCATGGAAAATTACTCCATTAGGAGTTATTTAGGAGAAAACAGAAACCTCTTCTGGAAGCTGCTAAATACAGTCAGTTTTGTAAATTTAATAAATAAAATTGTAAAACCTTTATCTTAATAAATATTCAAAAATGTTAAACAGCAAAATGGACAGTTTAAAAAGCCAAAAACAAACAAAAACCCTAAAATCCTTTTTTTACATTCAATTTATTGGTAAAGCCCAAACTTAACATTAAAGTATTACAATAAGTCAATGAAAACACTAGTCAAAAAATAGACCCGAAAGTTGTTTTCATCTGAATTAACTTAAATACCCAACTAAAACAAATGAACAAAAACACCCTGCTGGTAAAATGCCTTTTCCTTCTAAAGCCACAGCCTGAGATTTCTACCCTTCCAATTTAATTAGAAGGACAGAAAGTTATTTTTTCACATGACTTTTGATGATAAAAGAGATTCATTAAATATTATATCACCCCATGCAGGGTCCATATCTAGGAGTGCAAGCGCCTGAGGACCTCGAAATAAAGAGATGAAGACACATAAATTTAATGCTGAAACAACAAGTTTCTGGTACGTTTTTCTGAAAGGAAAGGATTCTCTGTAGTAGATGCAGACTGCATGAAGACCTACACATTAGAAAATAATTGATTTTTTTTTTTCCAGTACCTAACTCATTACTTAATTTATATATTTTACATCAATAGGCGCCTAGAGAGGGCAGCGCTCCTGTCCTTTTGTATAATTTTATGTATACAAATGTATACATGTATAATTTTATGTATACAAATGTTTAATGTATAATTTCTGAATCCCATTTGAACCACACAGGTGGGCATGCCATTGGCAGAGGTGACAGGGATCCAGTGTCCTGAAGAGGGTGTGCTGGTTTATGTGGTAGGGATGACCATTTGAAGATAACTGTTACCTGAAAACCTGCTATGCTAGCAACATGAACAAATACAGATTTTCAGACATTCTCTGACAAAACAGTTCTGCTTCAGCCTTTGTTTCTGAATCGTGGACAGCTCCATGATTTCTGAATTGTGGACAGCTCTATGCCCAGTTCCTCTGCCAGCAGACAATGCTTTTTTTCTTGTGTTTCTTACATGCTCTGAGGTGACTTTTCAGACACTTTGGTGTCTTTACAGGAGAAATATACTTCCTGGCATGCTGGACCATACAGCAGTTCTGGAGCTATTGCAGTTTAAAACATTTAAAGCACAATTTGGTATAATACATTGACATATTAGATAAAAACAGTCATCTGTCTCTCCATCAGCTCTTCTAATGCTGGCTTCTTTTCTACAATTTGTCTTATCAGTTTTCTAATTTGTTTATTTTGTTTCATCATAAAAGTATATGTACCTATTTCCTGAAAAAGTTTACTGGGAGATGGATTTTTTTAAAATTGTGAATAAGGAATATTTTTTGTTCTACAATTGGAGAAACTCAGTGTGTTGATATGCAAATATATTACATTATAAAAAGCAAGTTTGTGAAATTATTCTTTAAGGAAATAGCACATGTTAAACTTCATGATAACTTTCTTTCACAAAAAGAAATAGAAAATTATATGCTGATTTTCTTTCCAAGTTATTTCATTATGTTCCACGCAGCAGAGCAAATTTCTCTTTTCAAACCTGCACAGAGGATCTTGATTCCTATGTTACACTCACATTGCTTCAATGCAAATCTTGATTAAACTTTATGAGCATATTGAAATTCAATACACACTTCCTTCCAACCATGCCCACTCGTTGATATAAACTGTATTTGGAAGTTAAACTGTGTTACTACATTATCTGACCTAAACCTTCAGTGTCTGAAAGAAAGACATCATATTGAAAACCACCCAGTTATTCTGACTCATTTTCTAGGACCTACTTCTTTATTAGAAACTTACAAGTAATAGTATTTCTCAGCTGGAGCTCGCTACATTAGACAAGCTATTACAGTCCTCTGTGATTGTGCCTAACTTTTTCCACATGCAAGGCTGTGAGCCAGTAACAAAGGGCATGCCAAGTACCTAAAATCTCAAAACTAGTTTAAAATCATAGTGATCCTAAGTCTTAGGTAATAAAATCCTCCACACGTGTCTATACATGTGCTGATGGGCACAATGGGCAGATCTCTTGCAATAAGTGCAGAGTCATTGTATTGCATGTCTTCCTCATGTTGACATGCCAGTGAAATTTCACTGCCTGCCTTTGTACCAGCGTTACAGCCTACCTAGCTGCACATCTGAGGGAACAGCAGTCTCAGAAGCTGTGAGATTCAGACTGGCTGCGACTGTCAAACAAATATTTAAATACACACTGTTACTCAGCACTAATGTTTTGGACAACTCAAAGAGTTGCACATTGTGCAGTGAACTGGAAGAGCTTCTTCTGGCATGTGAAAGTCCTCCCCAACCCTGACAGCCCTTCTAGCAAGCCCACATACACAAGAAATATGAACATCACTCTGTGTGACAGGGTTGCCAAAATATTATTATCATTTTGAATCTAGCCTCTCCATTACCTTGCTCTCAGTCTTTTCACGTGAGTAAAAATAATAAAAACAAAAATTTTCCCCTTTTGTGGAAGTGCAAATGTGTCAGATGTAACAAAGAAAAAACTGAGGAGGAGGAAGATCTTCTGCAACACATACTGCCAGCCCCAGAACCTTGGGACTTACTTCCATAAGAGGTCATTGGGATTATAACTAATGACACTGAAAAAGGATTTTGCATTCACATGTAAATCAAGAACATAAACTAATGCTTTTGATAGGATAAAAATGTAAATCTCTATACCTCAGAGCATAAGCCAGTCATTGCCACTTCTGTCAGGGAAAACAAGTCCGCCAGCAGCCAGGTTGGGAGTGTGCTGTGCCTTCCTCTGGAGAATCTGTCACTGTCAGGCTCATGCCCCAGTGCCAGACAGAGCACTGACCTGATCCAGAGAGGCAATTCATTCCTTTTGATTCTTCCTCTCTTTGGACACAACTAGGTCTCTGATCCTGTTTGGTAAAATCACTCGCTTGTTAAATTTAACTAAGTGTTCATTAAACCGTGATACAGTGTCATTCTAATGTTGCCAAAATCTGCTCGTACCCAAATTTATATTTAGGCCCCTAGAGATGTTCAGCTGATTACACATTCTTTGGAGACACAACCTTTGTTCTGTTTTTTCTGCTTGAGGGTGTTTTAGCATCGCTGACAAGCCAGAAACTCTCCCTGTTCAATCTTTCATTCACTTGCACAAATCATACGACAACATTTCCATCTTGGAGAGGGGACTGCACTGGCTCCAGAATCACTGTCAGCGGGGGCCTCTGCCTCCAGGAACAGCCACACAGGTACTTCATAGTTGCTCTATCCTAGGCCCCACAAAAACATGGTGCTAGGAAAACCTGCAAGCATAGTGTTGTTCCATTACAGGTATTGATATAATGAACCAAATTCTGAGCTGCTGTAAATTGATACCCATCTAACTACACAGCCATTTCTGGAAAACCACATGCAGACAACGTGATGGGTGCAAATATGCCAAATTTTACATCTTGATGTGTATTATATAGGCCTATTTTCTATTTAGCTTGCAAAAGTAGACCTTGAAAATAATTTCATGCAGAACGCTCTTGTCCCTGGGAGAACTCATTAAAAAATATTTTTTTCACCATATTTACTTCTAGAGTTTTTTCCATTTTAGTACTTGTTAGTAGTCTTAAAGTGAAAAACATAATTTTTTATTCTTTTAGAAAGTAGTTGATGAAGGGGAAACTGCTCTTCATTATAATTAGATATATATATATAATGTTTTACAGATTAGATATTTACTGGGTAAATATTTAAATATTTACAGCCCAAAAAGAGTAATCTAGGAGCATAATATTTCTATCTATCTGCTCTTTCCACCAACTAGAACATTATACTAACTTACAAAATCCTCATAAGAGGTAACACTGATATTCTGTTAGATGTTAAGGCTAAAAAGCTGCAAATTAAACTCAGGGTTTTAACCTTTATCAGCTGTGAACCCATCTGCTACTTTTATGTGTCCTGCAAAGAGCAGAACAGTAGTATCAATCTATTTTTAAAATAATATTAAGTGGAAAGGGACAAAAGCAAACCTTAGCTGGGTTAAACAATTGAAAGAATGTAAGGAAATAATAAAATACTTAACATAGAATAAACTTATTCTCAATAAACAGCATTCAAGTTTCATATGGCAGTAATTTTTAGATATTTACAAATAAAATGTTCTTTGTTATACCTAGATATCAAAGACTTCCTAAAACCTCAACAAGAAGTTTTAAAATAAACTAAAAGAGGTGGTCTTTATTATTTGACAGATGTATGTAGTATGCAAGTAAAGGTTGGCATCCAGGTACCTAAATGCTAATGGGTTATTTGAGATGCTCTACTACAATCAACCTGGTCCCTTTTAAACCATCCTTTATCATACTGCCCCATGAGCCTCAGATTTTGCTAGCTCAGGCAGCTAAATTTTATCAACAGGAGTTTATCACTATGACAAACTCCTCATCACTACCAATTTTAATTTCTGAGACCTTTCGTGGTTTTATTTTACCATCACATACATTCAGAGTTTGTTGGTCATTGAATAAGGACAAGTAATTAAATAAAAAAATACACTGTAAGAGAAATAAATCTTGTCCATTGTGATCAATCAAATCAAACAGGGCTGGTGTAGTTTTTATTTTACATATTAGTCAGAGTTTCTTTATACAAAGAAATGGTACTGTTTTGAAGTACTTCAGCATTCCAGGGACTAAGATCATTCAGCCGTTCTTCCACTGTGCCTCTTCTTCTACCTTTAAGGATTTCACAGAAGAACATGTGATACATTTCAATTAGGAGGTGACAAAGCTGTTGCTTAGATATCTCCTGGGAAGATTTATGGAGGTAGTAAAAATGAAGGGAACTGTAATATTGTTGGACATGGAAACCGTTAACAGAAGTAAGGGGGATTTTTAACTACTGAAAAATTACTGTAGTTATTAGTTAGTGGAGAAATCAACCACTGACAGCACTGTAATTTCTCTTTAATGCTCAAAAGTTTCCTTGAGAATTCAGTAAACTGTGAGTGAAATATACATCAGTTTTTCGGTTAGTGAATTGTATATCAGTGCTAAATTCTGATACAGATATAAGGGCTTCTAGGACCTAGGAAATGCAGATAGACATAATGTTAGATAGACATAATGTATACGGTGGCATAAGTTTCTGAAATTGACAGGCAAAAAATAAATGCTGCTGTTCTCACATGAGCCATTTCATGTAACAAGCTCCAAGGCCATTGGATAATTGAGTTGTCACTGTGCTAACTTACTATTTATTATCCATTCCCAGAAAAGAGTTGATGCAGCAGACTGTGTACTTAGTGGCAGGCAAAGTTGGAAAATGGTATAGAGACCTGGCTTGTGGCCTTGTTCTCCAACGGCCACAGCTGGGTATACCCACATGTGAGAGAAAAATCAATTAAAAAATTTATTAAAACAGTATTTTTGAGAAGTTTGAGTACAAGATCAAAGATTGTGCTGTTTCCATTTTATCCCATATCCAATATGACCCATAAGACTACACATTACTTCTGGGCCAGTTACATAAAGATGTTTCAAGGATGAAAAACCCCAAAAGAGTAACATTGATAAAAATTCATATAACCAATTATTGAGCAGTAGTGGTATGACACTAGTAAATATGACAAAATTATAACATTCAGCTGTTTATAAGATGTCAGCAATGATCTGTTTCTTAAGGAAACCATTAAACACTTCTTTTTTCTTTCTACACTCAATTATATAGGAAAATTTCTACCAAATTTCAGGTCTCAGTTTTGAAGAATGCATTCAACAGTTCAGAAATCCCAAGCTATCTTTATTTCCTACTTTCTGTAAAACTCATTGTCATGTCTGCTTATAGATTATACAGATTGTATATTTTGTTTTCTTTGATAGTTATATTTATATTTTCATTTTGGATGAATAGTGTATTTTGAAAGGAAATTGACTTACGTTTTTTTATATCAGAGTCTTCAGGGTGATTTCTTTTTTCTCCTTTTTCAGATTGTCTTTTTCTGGTTTTATACTTTAAAGAGGAGTTTTGGCATATATCAGAGACTGTGGAAAATGTGCTTGGAGAAGTCAAAGAAATTTAAGGAGTGGTAATTTTGGAATTTTAATTAGTGATTAATGAAAGTCTTTACTTCTGACGACATCAAAACCAAATCTGGAATAAAGTCACTAGGTTTGGCAGATGTAGGTCACAAAACAGTTGATTGAAAGATTGTGATCCTGGTACACGTCTTGGTTCTTCCCTAAAATTGACCCTTATCTTTAAACTATAAGAACTGTCAGTAGCAATAACACAGTAAGCAGGTAAGAGAAAACCACATTTCTGTATCACCTGACCAGATTGCTTTCCTGGCTCTAGTGCCAGTTTCTACAGCCAGAGCTACACCATGTCCAGCACCATTGTACCCTTTTCACTTCTGGATCTTCTTTTTCAGCTTACTGCTACCTCAGATTCAGATCCTCTACTTCTGAGCAGACTGTTAAATCAGCAGTTGAATGAATCACTGAAACATCACTGAAAGGATATTTTATTAAGAAGATAATTATATGTATTTTAAAAGATTCTGGTGACTTAAATTTTCTAAGGACACATTATATATTATTCCAATCCAAAAAGAGGTGTGAATAGGTGAGATTGTATTTGCATTAAAAGAGCCTTGAACCATAAGAAAAAAGATGAGTTTCAAAACTTAGAAACCCAGAATTAAGACTGTTTTGGACAAGAATTCTAAACTATTTGCTTTCACCATATATGCATTGATGTCTCTTTTTAAGGCTAGAGATTTCCTGAACAGCTTTGCCTTTTCATTATTTTCTGTGTGATAGACAGCAGCAAAGGCTTGCCAGATGTTTATTTGCAATTTTAAACAACTACCAAATATAACAACTACCAAATACCAAGTATATCACAGGATCATTATTTTTTTCAAGGTTTAAGTACAGACATGACATTTCAAATGGTGAAATTGTCATTATATATGAAGTTCTTAAAATGAAATAATTCAGCATTTGAATATGCTGTGCTGCACCACATTGCACCAGTTACTTATTTAAAGAGCTGTCAGTGTTACAGATATAGGTGTAGATTATTAGACCTAGATGTCAAAGGTATAAAGTAGGAGCAAACTGATAATCATTAAATCTGCAGGTATGATGAAATATGGAATTAACCTAGTAGAAAAATAAATTACAAGAAACTGTATGACCTTTTCAAGAATGTTAGTTTTTTGTATACCTGAATGACTAAAGTTTTGCATTATAAATGCAAAGAATATTTATATTTAGCATTGCATTTACACCATATTGAGAGTGAAATTTGGATCTAGACAGAGACTAAAAATGATTTTTGAAATTTATTAGGTTAACCTGAAACATAATCTCTTTTGCAACCTTGTCTGGACCTAATCCTTTCTCATGTACAATAAAGGATTAATAAATGTCAGATAAGCATTCTTTTAAACAACCTGAATATATTTGAAAATATCTAAGACCATTGTCTATGTATTTCAAGGGGAAAAAAGTGCCAGCCACTTGCAGAAAGGAAAGGAAAAGCATTCAAACACATTTTCCTTTTACCTCCTCAGCTTTTTGTAGCACTAGTGAATAATATGACTATGATTTAGGCTAATAGTCTAGTCAACCCCAGGAGACAAGGCCTTAAAGTTTGGAGGACATTTATACACAGGGCTGCAAAAATCCATTTAACTCTGCATATTTTTCTTCAGTATGAAATGTCAATTCTTCTTGTGATAATGGCAACAGAAATAATTTATTGCTGCTTTAAGGAAAATATTGTAACTTTGTCTACTACAATACCACAATATATTATATGCGCAATGTACTATATAGAATGATAACATTACCGAGTAGTGTATCTATATATATAATCATCTACTATATATATAACCCAGTAGCCCATTATCTATGTAATATATAGTAGATGATACAATATTTTGCTATAAATATGTAGCTTTATGTTGCATACTGAAAGACAGTTTCAAGTGTCTGAAGAATATTAGGGAAGAAGGAATGGGAAGATCCAGTAGTGCTGATTACACCACCTAGCTCAGGTTATTTTCTGTTGCTCGGGGCTGACTTAAGCCATGTGTCTAAATGTATTTGCAAGAAAGTTGAATAAAAATTGAAAAAAAAAATTAAACTTGGCCACTTATAGGATATTCTTCGTTTAACCCAGAAAATATCTCATCTCCGGGAATGCAAATTAACATTTGCAATTGGGATGGATTGTTTGCCAAGCTGTATTCTTTCTTCTTTTGAGTTTTATTTGCCCTCTCAGACTCATATTTTCTTCTCCATTTTTCTGTCTATTGCTTTGCTCCCTGACTTCACCATATGAACAGTTTTGCAAAGGGGCAGCAAATCATGAACAAAAATATTTTCTTTCCAGTTTGCATTTAAGTTGCTACATACTCATTATCAAGAATAAATTTGTTTGGCCTTTGACTTCTAGCTCTCACTTAAGATTTTACGGTATCTCCTCTTTAAACAATTTAGAAGTAGCAAAATGGATCCTCTACAGACAAATGAAGTCTATGTATTTCCAGGTTCTCAGCTGCAAACTAGAAGGACTTTTTAATGCAATGTATAGGTGACTTTGAGTCCTTGATTAAAATTAATTCTGGATATCTTTCTTTCCAGTTTTGTACCAAAGACTGGGGTGAGCCAGGAAATTTGTCTGGAGTACAGAGCCAGGAAATATCAATATTGCTGCTTGCAAGGGACATTTTTTATTATTCAGGTTTGCTGAGAAAGAGATTTTCAATATTAGTATCTCTTCTTATGGTATTAAGCATTATAATCTATTTTTCCTTCTGACCCATGGTAGCTCAGCAAGGTATATTTTTTTACTACTGCCTGGGAGGTTTGTAAACTATACACCATGAAACTGGAAACAAGCTAATCCTAAATCTGATTAATTTTGACTGAAATACATACACATTTGCCACTATGTGTTCGTAACATGAACTTTGACTCTGAATTAACATCTAGTATATCCACCCCAGTGTTCATTATGAATGTATTTTCTCTCTAGCAAATGTAGAAAGGTTAGACATAAGGACACATTACTGACTTGCAAGTACATCTCAGGGGTATTCTTTACCTGTTCTCTGTTGCATATTTTATTCTGGCCCTTAGTAGGCTTAGTCTGTGTGCTGGATTCTTTGTTTGTAGCATCACAAGACAAATCCATTCTTACTTGGTTACAAAGCAAATCTCAGTGCTTATCTCTAAATTTCACATCACCAGTGAAGTTTGCAATTTTTTGAAACATTATCTTTCAACATAATGAAGGATAAGCTTTCAAAGCACATCTCAGATTTTGCAAGTAGAACAAGAGAAAATTAGTAGAAGTGGAAATTTTGAGAGACATCCATCCTACATGTAAAATTAAAATACCTACCCTAGGAAGTAGCAGTATCTGAAAGGCTAGCTTTATTTTTAAATTATTTTCTCCTCCCTGCAGGCAGCCCAGTGACCTCTGTTTTTACTTACAAGGTCTGCTCTGGGGCAGTGAATGACACTTCTGATAACAGGGAAAAGGTTCTGACTGCAAGCAAGTGAAACAGTAAGCTGAACTCCTACCTTTATCATCTCCCTCTTGTCTTGCACCATGGCATGCTACTTTGGCTTTTGCTCCTGTATATTTTAAATCTGGGGAACAGTACTGAGAAAAACACATTTTTGGTGCCATTATTTATGAGAATGCTTGCAGCACATGCTGTACTGATAACAACAGAAGCCCTACAAACTATGCTGCCATAGTTTTACCTTGACTGTTATCTAGCTCTTGCTGCAATAAACCAATTCTAAATGAAAATTAAATATTATAATCATGTCACTACTATAATGTTTTATGTCTTTGTGCTACAAGTAGTCCCAGACTGTTGATATTCCTTCACAGAACAGTCACTATCTGTTTTTACATGTAGGCTTTTTACAACTTAACCTCATAAGCTGTTTTCTACAGTTTCATTCTCTATAAGAAACAGATAAGAATCCTAATGGAATTAAGAAACTTGAAATTTCATTAGAACTCACACTGAGTGCTGCAGGGAAGGAATTCATTTTTCAAAAAAAGCCCTCTTTTTTGGAGTGTAAGTGTGAGGCAAGGATGGATTTCCTTTTTAAGTGATAGAAAATTACAAATCAACATGCCTGTTGTAATAAAAAATAATTTTAAGTGATGAAACTGAAAGTATTTTGCCTTTGATGTAGTGAAAATGAGGAAAAATAAAAACAGAGCAGGGGTAAGAAACAAGATGACTTGAATTGTTTTACATAACATGCATATTTACAATATATATAAAATTTCTACATCTCTGGGTTGGCGAGGTCATGAAGAAACTTTGGCAATTAAATCCTAAAGATAGACAACTTTAGCTTTTTATAATTTTCAAGTTTTTTTCAAAGTTGTGAACTCTTAACCTTCTTTAGATAAACCTAGGAGGGAGTTACATTTTCATTTCACACTGTCTGTAATGTTAGTACAAGTTTGTAGGGTCTCTTACACTAACTTTTCCCTAAAAATCCTCAAAATAAATTTTTTTACTGTGTCTACACTGATTCACAAACTACAAAATTTTCTTTGACATTTTCTGGTGCAACCCAGATTATCTTGTGCATGTGCCTGAACATCCACCAAACAATGTTTCATTTTTTAATGCCACATTAAAAGTGCATTAAATGCAGGGAAGCTTGATGCTCTGCTTCAGTGGGCCTAATAAATAAATAATGGCAGCAGCCACCTGGCCACCTCTCCCTCTTTTCTACCCAGTGTACCAGTTGCCTGCCACCAAAGGACTTAATTCTTTTCACTGAAGTAGAAACACTCAGAACAACCTCAGATCCTGGAAAAGAGGTTCTTGAGGATTCATGCTCCTACTCAGTGTTAGAGCTGCAGTAAATGTCACTACATCTGCTTCAATAATTTCATTCCAAAGTGGTTTTTTTTAGCTGGTGGATGCATAAACTCCTGACAACTTCATTTTAATCCACAAAGAAGATTCTCATGCTGCAAAAATCTTAGTCTAAATCTTTTTATATGTACTTAGAGGCTGATAGGTTGTCTGTCATTATAATTTCTTATGTGGTTTATTTAGCAAAGAAACTCACTTTTTGAACTACTGATGTCTAGTTTATGAAATTTAGGACTTTAAATACACACATATAGTATTTGCAGGTGATCTAAGGAGAACTTTATACCATGAAAATGTCCCTTCTCTTTTCCTGAAGCTGAAGACACATTTTAACTCAATCCTATTTGTTCTTGCTGGCTGTCAAGTGGTTTCACTTCAGATTATAAAATGCATACATATTTCATACAAGATTATGAAAAAAGAGGTTTCCAGACTTTTTTCATTGCTAGCTTTCTGTATACCTTAGCCCTCTGAATGTCATCAATTTGACTCCCATTACTTTTGTTGGCTTAGAAATTAATAACATTTTAGAGAATATAAGGAACTGAGAGAGAGATGTGAATAAAACTTTTTCAGTTCTGTCCAAAGAAAAAAACACAATTACCTAAAAAGTATTTTTGATTTTATTTCTTATTTGCCTCACTTCAGACTCTGTATTTCCTTTCAAACACTGCCATTTCTGAGAAACAGTAAACCTCACAGTCCATTTGAAGCAAAAATAAATAGACAGAAATCAGTAAAGAGAAATAAAAAATGACAGTCTCATGAACAATACTTATCTAATTGTAGTCAACCTTATCTGATCCAAAAGTTGAACTTAATTTTTTTTTAAATAAGAGTATTAAAGGGATGCCTTCTAAAATTGATTGAAATCTGTGTTAATAGAAACTTTACCTCTTTATCTACTAAAAAAACCATGATATTATTCTTCTACAATCATTGAAAAGTAATGTGGAAGAACAGATTTTATTTTGTAGTGACTACCTTACAATTTCTTCAGTGGAAAAATTTCTAATCTAATGTTTATGTGGAATTCTTTTCCAAAGCTAAAGAGGTATTTCTGTAAATTCAAGAATTGAAAGTGTAGAGATGCCCTTTATATTTCGCTATGTCCTCAGTATATCTTAGGGCTTAGAAATTTCATGTGAGCAAAGAATTCTGAAATCACTCTAAGAATAAGTATCCAGACAAAAAATAACAAATTTAAATAATTTAAAGTAATAAAAAACTAAAAAGGCAGGACAAATACACAAGGCAATAAAAATGAGTTAGATCTTTACTAGGAATAATTGTCAATTTAATATGTTCACCTTTCATTAGCCTTGCACTAATATAAAGACCTCCTGTATTTTCACTGCTCTTGGTTATATATTCACCACCTTGAAAAGGAAGAATCCATGTGAGCTGTTTTAGCCTTCCTTGTCTTCCCCTGATTGTACAGATGGCAAGAAAAACTTTTCAAATAAAAAGGCAAGGTGCTGAGGGCTTGAGCACTGGCATTCTTAACTGGCTTCCCTGTCTGGCTTTGCTTGGTATGACATGAATAAGACTTCAGTTTGCCTTCACCAGTGTTTTCACCTGGGAGCGCTTCCAAAGAGCATTGCCAGCAGGTCTCAGAACATGCCCACAGGCAAGGTCAGCTCCACAGGGCAATACCTGCCTGTCAGCTACATTAGGAAAAGAAAACCATTATTACACAAGGTAGGAGAGCTAACCTAGCAATGCAGTATTTGAAAAATGTAAATTTCTTGCACATTTAATAAATTATCCAAAAAGGTTTGTTTGACAGATAACTTTTTATGTAATATGCAAGTGCACAATCGACTTAGGAATGATTGCTACACTATTTTTCTTTTAAAAATTACTTTTGGAAATATATATCTGAAATACACCCACAGGATGAAACAACATCTGTGGTCTGCATTAAAAAGTCAAGAACAACTGATATCAGAGCACTCGCAACAACGGCTTTGCCACTTATGGTTTCTTGATGGTTTTATCTTTCATTCATAGAAAAGACATAAAAACTGTATATCCCAGAATGATTATTCTAGTACATTTCAGGGAAACAAATACTGAATGAAAAAGGGAAATATATGAGTAAGACTTCATTCTCCTACATATTGATTGCCACAGCCTGAAGAAAATAAGCCATAAGTGTAATTATTCCATATGAAGTGCTCTCATTATAACTCTGAGTTTCTATAGATCCCTTTAAATATTTCTTGGGTATACACTATTGTCAAAGAATCCAATTCACTGACAAGTCACTCTCAGCATTCTGAGAAAGTGAAAAATGTAGACAAATACATACTGACATCACAAAAATGTATTTTTAATACTACTTCCTACTGTTTAAAGAACTGCTACTAACGACAGTCTTTTAATTTGATAATTCAAAAAACATTAGCAGAATTTTAAATAGAACCAGCTATAAAATAAAAGCATAGGCTTTTTTCTTTTTTTTAAACTTTATATTTGAAAATAACATATGGGAGGAGGTAAAATCCAATTACACCTCCTATTTATTGAATTACAGGTGATTCATATATAAGACAAATTAAGTAAAGAATTGTTCTGTGTGGAGGCATATTGAACTGGTCATTGATGAGAAGAAATGGAGTAATGGGATCAACTTCTATCCCTGTCAGTTTTTCTGTGTTTTGGTCAATTCATTTACTGTGTTTCTGTCACTGAGTAGATACTGTTCAAGATTCTTTCCATTTAATACTGCATGTCTGCATGTGTGTATATTTTTCCATTACTGCAATGGGGTCATTGTTTAAGTTAAAATTTCTTGACACCTTTCAGATAAAAAATAATAATGTTGACATTTTGGATTTTCAGATGGATTATAGACAATAAAAAAAACCAACAACAAAAAACAAACCCAAACAATAAAAATCCAGGAAGAATGATGTATTAAATATGGAATACACAGTCTAGGGAAATGCACAGTTAAAATTGTTAAGCCTCCAGATACACTAATCTCCTAAACTCTGCATGTAAATCAACTGGAAGCTATTTACACTGTATCAGACAGTTTGCATTTCTCCTGTGGGAGTTTTTTAAAAGAAATGTTGTGACTGAAAGTTTACAATAATTATCAAAAGAAAAAAGAAAAAAGGATAGAATCTTGAAACTTCTTAGTGTTCCAACTTGTTTAAGATTTTTGTTGTTTGACTTGATATCACTGAGTGTATCCTAAGGACATGTAGATATTTGACATGATATTATCACATATTGCTCTGATAATTTTTAACAGGGCTTTCTCTTAGTTTTTAAGTCACTTTTTCTTTTATTCTAGAATATATAATTTTTCAATATGTTGAAACAATGTCATAAAATTTGATATATGAAATGTATTCACAAACTAATTGAATCAGGAGCTTACAGAAAGACGAACATTTGTATAATTTATACTGAAAAGAAACAGTACTCTGTGATATGCTTTGATTTGTCATTGCCATAATTCTATTTTATTAGCTAACATTTAAGGAGAATCTGACATCTAGAACTTACATAGAGAAAAGCGCTGGTGGTCATTTTGACTAATGCTGTTCCCTACACCTCATGGAGCCACATCACTTCTAGTACCAAGTTCCCTCTAAATAAAAGTGAGAGATGTGATCACAATCAGATTAAAACCAGAACATTATTGTTCACTCAACCATTGATCTTCACACACACACACACACACACAAACAGAGCATACAGAGAACTGCAAAAATGTAATGATTGCTGAATCTCTTTTTATAGCATTTGCTGAAACACTTTTTACATAGCCTAGTTAGATATTTATGTAGCCTTTGATTACAATAAATTAAGTGTTGTCATTTTGAGTAAAAGTAAAGACATACTAATGAAGAAATTCAGCTGATTAATGGTGTTTATAATGTCAGTGGTGCAATTTTCAGAACATCCAATCAGTGTGAACAGTTTATAGACTCAAACTCCGTTTGTGGCTAGAAATAGGCCCATGCCTCAGTATATGCTGTGGTCATCCATTTGGAAAGCAACTTTTGAGAAAATTACCTGTGAGTCCTGGTGGAACAAGGTTGAACATAAATTGGCAATGTGCCCTCGCTTCAGGGAAGCCCAGTGGTATCCTGGCTGAAATACACAAAGCACTGACAGCAGCTTGAGAGAACTGATCCTGCCTCCTCTCCTCAGCACTAGAGAGATTAGGAAAGGGCCACAAAATTACTAAGGCATTGGTGGTCTCTCCCTTGAACAAAGACTAAGAGTAATGGGACTGTTCAGCCTGGCAAAGAGAATACTGAAGTGAATTCATGCATGAGCAAAAATGACTGAAGGGCAGGTGTAAAGAAGGCTCTGTCCATTGCTGCCCAGCGACAGGGCAAGAGACAGTGGGCATAAATAGATATAATGGATACTCTTCCTGAACATCACGAAGAACTTTTTTACTGTGAGGATGACTTATCACTGACAGATGTTACTGAAAGAGATTGTGAAGTCTCCATCCTTAGCTACTTTTAAAAGATATCTTGTCTTGTTTCCAGGCAATTTCTTATGGGTGGCCCTGCCTGAGTAGGGAAATTGGATCAGATGACCCCTAGAGTTCCCTTCCATTCTATGATTCTGTGAGCTGAAAGTTTAGTAATTTTTTTCAGAGCACTGAACATGTAGTTGCCCCCTGAATCAACACAAGTGTTTTTGAAGATCTTGCTTTTCCTGACTGAGGGAGGAGGACTGACTTCTGCTACATGTTCTTAAGGCATTAAAGGTCTTATTTTGCCTCATATTGCTGTCTCTACCAGATACTGTCTGACGTTTGTCTTCTGGAGGAAGCGAGAATGGTTTTGAGTGAGATGTCTTGGTTCCCAGCAGGAGGAAAGTAGTTAGCAAGGTATAAAGTTTGTTGACCTGACCCCAAGACTAGAAAGCAATATGCAATGGATTTCTTAGATAATAACTATGCCATGTTGGAAATTTGAAGGTGGTATTTAAGAAATTTTTAAACTATAACTTCCTTCCAATTGCACTTTTCTTAATTATCACATGCCCTGGAGAGGCTGTATTGCATCATTGTTCTGACATTGTCAATTACACAGGGAAAGAAGTGTGCTCATATGACCTATGGGGGTCCTAATTTTTTTATTGTTTCCAGAAATGCCTTCAAGAAGGTACCAAAGGTCATATTGCTATGGAGTTTTTTTCTGCTAACAAGGGAAGAAACCAACAGCTCCTTTTCCTCCTTTGCACCATCCTCTTCAGCTCCCTGGACAGAGCAGGTCACTGTCAGCCATCTCCCTGCAGACAGCCCGTCAGGTTGTGTGTCTCCTTTTTCAGGCCTCAGCAAAAGTGGCTACCCTTGATCCTCTTATTCTTTTTATTGAATGTGGAATAAGAAAAGCTTCTAGGTGAGGCATGTCCCTATGTGTCTGCTGCAGGCGACTGTGCAGCATAGTGTCTTGTACAAACAGCAGCCTGCATGCTTCCTCCCTGATTCAAGCTGGCCCTGGAACTGCAGAGAATGGCTGATGATGTCTGGTCAGCTATATTGGATCACACTGTCCTTGGAAAACCTTGGCACCAAAGGTGGGTGACAGAAGTTTTCCCATTAATTCCTCTCAGGAAAACAGTTTGGAGAGACACAATTCAACAAAATGGAGACCAAACAGACATGTGAGTTGGCAGTGCAGACACCTTTTGTGAGCTAACTCATGGTACAACAGACACCTTATGGATAAGCAAAGCATCTACCTTTTATGTAATTACAACTACAGATTCTCTACTAGATATATGATTATGAGCAAAACGTAAGGAAATTCCTAGATGAATTTAAAAAGGCCAGTGTGAAACAGTAAGGCATATTTGCTGCAAACATGTTTAGTTTTTAAGTATGTTGCAGTACACCATAGAACTCTAAGGTGAATTTGGTAGTGGTGAAATGACTCTTAATGACTAGGTGTTAGAGTGGGAAGGCAGGTACTGTACAAGGGCAGCCTTACTGCCATTACTGCCATAATATGGATTATTTGACATTTAATTAAATAATGACATTTTAAAAGCATTTATTTTCTCAAATATAGCACTTAACCATTCTAGAATACTGAAAAACAAGCATTTACTCATGCTTTTCTAATTAGTTTCTAACTACATAAGTTTGCTTGTAATCATAGAATAATACTGTGAAGGGAACTCTAGACACTCAAAGATCTACCTGTTTCAGGGGGCTGTTAATTATTATTATTTTTCATGGAGAATGTACCAGACATAGAGAGAATGTACATAGTAAGCGTTTCATGCTGTGCTTAATTTACATATTGGAGTACTTTACTGAGCAAACAGATATCTAAATATCAACTTTAAACTAAAATTTGTTAGTTTGTTTTTACAAAGTAAATAATTTAAATTTGATATGCTTAGTGACGTGATCCCAAATAAGCACTTCATATGAATTGAAAAATATCTGTACAAGAATATCATAAAAGCAAATTTTCAGAACTTTATAAAAAGTTTTATCAACAAATTCCTGCTCTATATTCTCCTCCTTTTCTATGAATTTTGTCCTTTTATTCCAATTATGACTTCTGGGAATAAATCAAAAAATCCCTCACAGTACACTCTCTAAAAATAGATGAACTTTATAAATGTGTCACATAAAGGATATGAAACATTAAAAAAAAAAACTATTCCAAATTTAACTGCTAATTTCCAGTAGGATTTATCTGTAAAAAAACTGAAGCACAGAATTTGTATGCTTATGACAAGAATTACTGAAAAATTACTTTAAATCAGATGTATATATTTTGAATCTGAATATCAAAGCAGAAAAATCATAGCAATGCAACACCAATAATTTAAGTGTGAGTTGCTGATTTACAGATCATGACGCTAAACAATCCAGTTGAATCTTAATTTCATGGATTGTATTTGCTGTGCAAAAATAAGATCCTTTATGCTTTTTAGTTAAAACAACATAGCTGGAAAAGTATTTCCTGTTCCTACGTGTAAATAGGAAAGCATTTCACACATAAAGTTTTTGAACTGCCACAGCAAGGGCACCATGGCTGAATGGTTTCCATTTGTGAGATTTAAACCTCTATTTCTAGTGTCATTGAGTGCAACGGAGAAAAAAAAAATACACCGCATAAAGAATGTTTAATAATACTTTTAATTAAAAAATAGAGAGGATATATCTTGGGGCTGTAACTACTGAAATAATATTAATGTTTTCTTACCAAGTCTACAGTTTTTAAATTAAATATTAACATTGTATAGGACCCTTTTGAAATAATTTATTCACAAACAGGATGGGATTTAGCTAAAAGGGGCAAAGCCTTTTCTGTTTACTGTGAAGGTGTTTGGACTGTGTGGGTAACCAACAAAAAAATACCCCAAAACCCAAAAAAGAACCAAAGATCACATCAGTATATGTTTACTATTAGATTTGCTGCTTCATATAGAATACACAGTATTATTTTATATTGATAAGGAGTGTTGCTATGTGCAATAGATTTAAAGGTATTAGAAAACAGTAGATTTTTTATCCTGTTACCTAGAAAATAAAATATGGCATGCCTAGCAGTTACTCATGGCTAGAAGAGTGACTCTGTAGTAACTAAAAATAGCAGAAAATGAGATTAAATGAAGCTGATCAAGCTACTAAGAACACTAGAACATTGACACATGATACTCCCTTTGAGCTAATCAATTAGTAGGAAACATTTTGCAAGAATGTAGATGTGTGGTTGTAATTCCTGTTTTTTGTTTATCTGTATGAAACCTGTCTTGTTTATTTCAAATATCTCCCATCTATTTAGATGAAAGTGTTCTGGGCTCTAATTTTCTGATACAAGAAGACATGCAATCAAATTTATATTACACAAAGTAGTCCAAGATCTGTTTTTCTACTCTTTATTCATGAGTTACTCTGTGGATAAAAGAACAGGAAAATGCTATTATTTCTGACTGAAAGAAGCAAGACTATATCCTGAAATCAATGTATTAAAAAAATACAGATAATTAATATTGTTACCATATAATATTTGCTAAATAGAAGATAGGATCTTATTTCTATTATCATGCTGTCTATTTACATAAAACCTTTCATCCTCTAAGGGCTTCACAAATATTAATTAAACAAGTTAGTCAAAACTTCAGTATATTCTTTGCATTGCATAAATTGAGTGTTAAGGTCAATGGCTTTTTTCAAGGCCATACAGCTAAGGGTGGGATAGATATTCTTGGGCTTCTCAGAGTTCAGCCCACAAACTGTAGAGAAGTGTGCTGAAATTTGCTAATTACTTAAATAGTTTATAGGCAGGTGTGCATCCTGAATTTATAGTATATAGTGAGGGATGTCCTGCAAATTTCCTGGTTTTAATCCAGAATTTGTGATGGCTGCTTTTAGGTAAATGAACATTGGCCTTATAAATTACTTGCAAGGCACTGTTGCTTTTGAGAAAAATAAACCATCAGCTCACAGACTCCAAAAACTTTGCATTGTACTTGCATTAAGTTCTTGCATGTATCAGCAAGCTAAAGACAAAAATACTGTGCTGTGCTAAAAAGTGTAACATACAAAGATTACCAGGCCCTATCTGTTATCAGCTGGTTTGTAGAGGAATACAAGCATTATTTTAATATTTCTTTTTATGTTGTTATCACTAGGTTCCTGATGACAAATTCACAGTGATGAAATCCAGTTCAACTCATTGACAATTTATTGTCAATTTTCTTGGACTTCAGAATGATTTTGAGTATCTGTTTCTCTTCTGCAGATATAGGAATTTTTTTTGGATGCCCACTGTCTCACCTAATCTAAAGGCATGAGCCCTGGTGCGAAATAAAAGCAGGTGACTGACTGGGAGAAGTACACTTCAACTGAAATGGTAAAAGACATATTAGCTGGGTTGGGGATGACTAATGAATTAGAATTTTTTTAGCACACATAATACACAGTAGCTTAAATATGATGATCAATGTAGTGATTTATGTATGTGTGTATTAAATTTATTTTGATATCAGTCAAATAATTTCTCAAGCCCTAGATGTAACTAAAAACAATTTTAAAAAATCCTTGTCTGTATGTGAGGGATGCTGCAACCTTTTTTATCAGAAGTCTGGTTGTCTACCTCTTACAGTCCTTGAGGAGACTTCAAGATCTTATTTTTTGCCCCTTGAAAAAACCTCTGAAAATCTCAACTATTTCTTGAATAGTTTGAATATTTCCAGACATAGGGAGTGTGGGGAGGATGGTTCTGCACTCTGGACGTTTCTTCAATATTTGACATAATACAGAGAAAATTATAAAATTTAAAGAATCTTAGCACTGACTTCATAGCCCATCTACATGCATGTGTGTGTGCATGTGTGTACACACAAGTTTCCTCAAAGGCTAAAGTTGATTTTTACTGCGAATTTACCATTCTATTTAATAAACATTTTAGGAATGATTTATTCAATACGATTTATAAAAAATGTTAGAAACATCAACATTTCATCATGCATCAGAAATTCATATAAATTTAAGTGAGATTTTATGTCAGTGTTTCATATAAGGGCATCCATCTCTTTGCAATGATATTGTGATGTCTGATTCCTTTCTAAGAAATGGGAAGAGCAAAGATTAAGAGGTTTGGGGAATGTATCCAAAGAGTAGTGCCAGTTTTTAAAAGTTTTTGTGCCAGCTCAAAAATTTTGAGTGCCAGCTCAAAAAATTTCTTTTCAGACGGTCCTTCAAGAATAAAGATCATTATGACTTCTTAGCAAAGCACAGTCTATGGAACACCTTTGTGGTTTTGTTTCTGTTACTCAAATTAGCAGCTTGAGAATTTCTGTACTCAAACTCATTAAATCCTTCTCTTACCACCACTGCCAAAAGGCCTCAGGAGAAGGTTCCAAATAGAGGAAGTTTAAAGGGTACATCCTTTCTGTTCTGTATTCTTTTAAGCATGTTGTTGTTTGCACTGAAAACAAAAACAACACTGAAACTACTTCCATACATTTACACGTGTATCTTTTCAGTCAACCCTAGTTTTTGAAAGATTTTTCACTTTTCTCCTTGTGCATTTGAAAATGCACAATCTCATTAAATGCTCAGGAACACTAAGGAATTACCATACTTTCAGCTGCAGAATTAGGTGCTTAATCTGCAAAAAAATTATGTCACGTTTCTGCATATTTACTCCAGAGAATGTGCATTGCACTCAGAGGCTAGGGCACAAGCTTTTTCAGAATTAGGTTTTCTGACTCTGGAAATATTTTTTCTGTTACAAAGAACATTCTTCTCCTGTAGCATCACACAGCTTATGCAACTATATCTCTGCCTTGAGTGTAAACAACAATTGCTTCTAGAAATAATTAATTTTATTTCAAGATTATAGTTTTGTATCAATTCCCTGCTAAGTTGCAATATGCAGTTACATGATCTGAATTTGTGCAGGTGCTTCAAAATTAAAGAAATTTTGTCTTTTACATGCCTTTTTTTCTTGAACATTGCTGCCATGAATAACAATATGGTAAATTTATTTTGACTGTGACTACATTTCATGTTAAGTTGTGCACTTGTTTTATAACATATTCTTCATTTACACAAGAGTGGATGTATTGGAAAATGTTTTCCCAAAACCTAAATAAATCATATTTATATGCTAAATGTTGAGTACATAAATAGTTATAAGCCTTTATAGCTAGAGCCCACACAAAGCTTTAAAAATGTATCAGCATACATGCCGCTATTTATTTTATAATGTACTTAAGAAAAAATATATTTGCCATGGAAAATGTGTCAATGCATAGCAAATTTGTCACATTAGTGCTCCAAAGTTTCTATAAATAACCACACTCACCAATATATTATGTGCACTTCTACATATATTTACTGTTGAAAAAAAATCAGTATATTGTTGTCAGTTTTAAACTTTTTAATACAAATTTTTTTAAAAAATATTTTCCTCACTTTATTTTAAAAAGTCTTTATTAACAGTGAGGTGAAAATCACACAATGGAATAGAGAATCAAAAAGGGACAGCACAATGTTCCATGACATTTTAGCGCACTTCGGTGCCACCATTTTTTTATCCCCATAGAAATGCAGCAAGTAATGAAAAATGCTGCTTCATTGATTTCAAACATGTATATTTTAGATTAAGGTGACAAATATGTGATCACTGTTCCTACGGATGAAAATGGGCATTTGCATCTTCAGGGAGACGTAACTGACTTATTCTACAAATCTACAGATGTTCATTCAACAAAATCCATATATCTTTTCCCTCTCAGAATCCCTCACAAAATAAAATGCCTTAAAATAAGCCTTTGAATGAAATAATGTGCCACTCATACAGGCATTTTTTTATCCTCCTCCGCCTTTTTATCTAGTGAAATAGGGATTTTATTAANAAAGAAAGTATTCATTTGGAACAAAATAAAGTAAGGAAAGACACACAATAAAACTTTGCAAGGCAATAAAACCAAGGGCAAGTGATTGAAAAGTTAGGCTTACATTCTTCCAACTTGTCTTGTTGTGGGTAAAATTTAGGCTTTCTTAGGTTTATACGAGCAACTCTCATATGAGAGTTAAGATAAAAGACAACCTGTCTTTTATTATTCAATCAGAGTTATCTGCTTTGGTGTATTATAATAATCGTCTTACAGGTTTTGTCCCACATTGTTACTACATCCCACAACGATAAAAAATGGAGTTGACTGGGACACACCCCTGCAGGTGACTCTGTTGATATTATAAGTGCCAGAGGCTTTGGTTGCAGCGAAGTCCATGGGAGGGCTCCTCTTGAATTTAATGCAAATTAGGTCACAGCCTCAAAAAGGAGTCATAATTTTCACTTCAAAGTAAGTAGATGAGATCGTTCAGACTAGTAAACTTAATAATTCAAAGTCTTCTTGTCATGGCTTATGTGAGGCTTTCACCTCCACCACTCCCCATCAACAAACAAGATATTTTCATCATATTTTATTAAGATTAGTTCAGGACTCTGGCCTTCCTAAAGGTGACCTCTTACCATGAAGCAAACTGTATGAAATCCACAACATGGATACAGTTCTTGATCCTGGATCCTCAGCCTGATTAATCTATCAGAGATGCAAACAGAATTGCAAAAATGAAAACAAGAAAGCACTACATGTTAATCTGAACAATTTATGATTGCAGAGCATCCAGGCACTCCAAAAAAGGAAATAAATTTTCCTAAAAATTAAGTAAATCTGTATAGAAGGAAGGAGAAAGGAATGGTAGAATTCTGAAAAAAGAAAGTAAAGACTGATGGAAGAAAGTAAGTTTTAAATGAAAACATCTGCTGGACATTTATATTTACAATTACTATCTATGTAAAGAAATTTACATATTAAGGGTTTTGGCATACCATATCAGTTTTCCATGTCTTCATAATGTTGTTGGGCACCTATGATAAGCATTTTCTAAAGTGCACAATCTAGGGTCTAGCTTTGATTCTTTGAACAGATAAACAATGCCTGTTCTCATTGCTTTCAAAGGGAGTAGATAAAAAGAAATTCTGGAAGATACTTAAATTTCAAACGCAAGTTTACAAGGAAACAGAAATCTTGTTTGTTTTCTCAGATCCAAGCTCCAGACATCCAGTCATCTCACTAGGGAAAACTGAAAAACGGTTTGTGTGGATCAGTTACCTAAATATTTTCATCTAATGCCATTTATAATGCCTTCTACCAAAAGACAGACACCTTCTGTAGAATCTATGACATTCACATCAGGCCACATGGGTACTTCAGATAACCTATGGTGTCTGAAGTGACCTTACAATCTTTTTAGACAACTTAGACGTAGCCTTCATATCTAACAATTTGTTTGTACAATATAAATAGCTTTCATTTACTCTCTCAGCATAGTAAGCACCTTTTTAATTTTGAGTGGTGTAATTAGACTGTTTCTCACAAAGGTATTGCAGGTACTATTAAGAGTGCAGAATGAAGGTATTCATGTATTCCCTGTATAATTTCTATAACATTGAAAACAATTAGACTTGAGGTCTGGAGCAAATCATAGATACAACAGTTTCAGAGAATACAGCCCAATTAGTGCACTGAGCATTACTTCTTGACAGAAGCATCATCACTAATTTCCAGGGACAGTAACCTTGATCATCTTTTGGTGTTTTCACTCTTGATAAATTAACTATTGCTAGTCTTTTACTTGATCTTTCTAAGCAAAGGTCTTGCCTTTTCCTCCCAGTTTTATTCAAAATGCCCAGAATGTGCATGAGTCTCTTGGTGCCATCACCTGACCATAAGTGAAAATCTACTGCAAAAGAGATTTTAAAATATTTCAACCCACTGTACACTCTTCAGTTCTGCTAAGCCCGACAAAAGGAAGGGATAATGAAGATATCAGTCATATCCCAGGGGAAAAAAATGCGGTTTGTTCTGGACATCAAATGCCATGGCTCACAAGCAGATGCTGACATCAGCCAACAGCAGCTCAAAAGGCATTTTCAGTTTGAGGAAGTAAGACGGATCACCATAATGCAGCACAGCAGAATTTCTTTAGTAACACAAAGTATTAGAATCTACCTTTCACCTTGAACAAAAAAATCATCAATCAAATTTGAAAGAAAAGGATAGGAATAAATTCATAACAATTTTCCCATTCAAAAATCATATTCAGTGTGTACATTAAACTTCATTTGTAGAAGGTCACATTAGAACAGTCGGAAACTACCAACAATGAAATTGGTTACAATATCTAATTCACTGTTACATAAAATGCATTTACAGTATAATAGCTAAGGAATGCATGTAATTTAAAGAGGCCCGCTACAGCAATCACTGAGACTGAATATATCAAGTATAGTAAGTCTCAAATCCATTGCATTTAGAGTAGTGTGCAAGAACATCTTCTGCCCAGTGAGAGCCCTCTGGCTTAACAAGAAAGTCAGACTGTCATATCATTATATTAGATTAAATCATTAATGACAATCAGAAGAAGTATTCCTTTTGATTTTCATTGGCTGTGTTTTGCATGCTGAGCTCACTTTTCAAGGCAGATTCAGCACTGTCTTCGTTTTCAGATCCTTTTGCCTCATTTTTTGAGTACATGCCTTTTTTTTTATAAATGCGTATGGCTATGGCCGTGATGCAAAGCAGGATGAATATAACAACTGCTATCACACCTACAAGAAGAAAAGAGAAAAAAAGTAATGAGAAAGGACAGACAAATAATAACATATAAGCCAGAGAGCAGGACGAAGAAGGAATGACTACATCACATAATGGAAGGGCTTAAGGAAAGCCTGAGAAATGAGAAGACATTGCTGCTTCCAAATCAGAAAGAGCACTCTAATATAAGTTTCATAGTGATTGTTTTGAAATTTTGCACCCTATTAATAATATAAAATCCACAGATCATTATAATTTCTGAAATTATTGAATGGAAAACCAGTAGGGGCCTTATTTTCAATAAGACGGTTTCTTTTTCTCCTTCACTATCAGGCCCTAGATCTCTGCTGGTTTGGGAACTCAAACTGCAGATAAGGAACAGTAAGGTGAGATACTTCTCAAAGAGATAAGCAAGACCTTGCAGACTGCCAGCCCGTCTCCTCTCTTTCTCATTCATCCTGCAATAATGGTCTTAGGACTTCATGAGTCAGAAGACGGGCAGGAGAGGAATTTGAGGAGATGTGAAACAGAAGAGAAATGGATCGTGTTTGTCAGAGGCAGAAAATAGGGCTAGGCTGTTGGGATGGAGAGAACACTAAGCAGTCAGGGAAACAGTTATAATGCCGTGCCTCAGTAGACAAAGGGACAGTCTGTTGCACAACTTGGTCACCACAGCAAGAAAAATAAAAATACCTAGTCTCTTAGCACTGTACATAAATCAGAGCACCCAAAATTCAGTACATGCCTATTTTCTTGATCTCTACTATGAGCAGCATTGTAGGAATATAAAGGTTTTAATAGAGTAGATCCTTTTCTGAGATGGACTTTGCAATCTAAGTAAACCCTGTTTTTATTTAAATTAACTACAACAGTAATTCTTTTATTTCAATCACAGTGGATGCTCTCTTTAAGGACTTTTCTATAAACTTGTTTTGTCTGAAGTAGCTAAACTGATACCTTTCTTAGCTCTACTCATTTAAGGGTGTTTAAATTTTACTTAATGTTGCACAGATTGCTTTGTTTTGACTTTTAAACAAACACAGGCAGTAGAAAAATTGTGAGTGCCAAATTCCCAAATGTTTTTAATAAAAAAATTGAATCGTTTTTATTATCTTAAAAGGATTGTACCTATTATAGCTTGATGTTAAAAAAAATGCTTTGCTGTTAGCACACTTGAAAATCCCACCCACACTAAGTAATCTAGTACACAGTGATCTTTACGTACAGATACTTATATAAAAAAATATTAATCTTTTGAAACAGTAAAGCAAGTTTTGACAAAGCTAGACTTGTAAAATACTCAGAAAACATACTTTTAAATTCTTACCTTCCTTGAAATCAATGGTACAATTCTCATTTGGTGTATACAAAATCACCAAAGTGAAACAATAAGTATCACTTTACAAGCAGAGAAGCTTCTAGGCTTAATAATCTTATTTTAGTATCTTGGGTACCACTCTCTTAAAGATCACTGGTCATGCAGTGGGCTTTTGCATGCAGTGACCATAGCAGGTATCACTGTATAAATGGAAGACAAAAGTGACTAGAGGTTCTTATCCTAACTCAACCATTCATAGACCAAAACAATTTTAACTTAAATGAAAAGCCTGGACAGTTTTGTTCTACTAAATTCCATTATTTCCTTTGTCTATGAGGCTTTAAAAACTCTAAGAAAGTAAATATTTTCAGAATTTAGAAGACAGAGGGGGTGATCTTTTCATCCCACTGCCCTTTCTGCCAAAGTATCTATGCAATTTGAAACAGAATTATACTGCCAAAACATCATCTTCAAGTTTTATTTCCTCAGCTCCTCCCAAAAGAAGAAATACTCCTAGAAATTCTCACAGAAGATGATTGTCACAGGAGAAGACACTATGCTTTGAAAGAATATTTGAACTGACAGAGACATACACATATTTCAATACTGGTAAAAGGAGTGGAGTTTCTGATGAGGGTCCCCAGTCCCAAACTGCCCCTATTGAGGCTCATTTGAGTACTTCTCATTTTTGCTAAAGAGACAGAACTGGTAGATTTCATGTGGGTATCCATATGAGATGGATCCTTTGTACAGGATTCACGAGATGGGCAATCATCCAGAAACGCATAGTGATGGAACCTGGTCACCAGGTTCCTGTATCAGTCCTGTACTTCAAGCACATGCATCTGTTGTAAGCTTTATGCTCTGATCTGACAGGCATAAACAATAAAGGGATTATCATCATATTCACTTCAGATGTAACTGAATTGTACATGGTTCTTCCTCCATTCCTCTGATTAAAAAAAAAAAAGTATTTTGAAAAAAAATTTATGAATGGTCATTTGTAGTTCTATTTCAGCCTGATAAAAATGTCCAAAACAAATTGGAAGAAAATGAAGAAGAAATTGTATTTCAAACCAACTGTAATTATTTTTATTTTAATATGCATTTTAAGCTGTAAATCAACACAAGTGAATCTCTCCAAGAGAACATTGCCTTCCAAACAGGAAACCAGGATGAAATTTCAGAGGATTGATCCAAGCAGTGACACCTCATATTCTCAAGAAAAAGTCATTCTTATTCAGATTTATTAAAGAAGATTTTAAACATGAGTTTGTAGCAAAAGGTAATGTTTTGGCAATTCTAGAAGAAATGATGGTTCTTTTTTAAATATATGTTTTTTCACAAGAAATCGAAGCACTTTTTAAAGTAGACAACACTGTAATGCAGGTTGGAATTCTGTCCTTACTACCCTGTTTTTCATCAGAATGTTTCAATATGTAGCAACACAGCATAAATTTATGCAATGAGTGTGATCAATTACATCTTAAAACATTGCTTGACTCCTATCTGTCTACCAACTGTAGTAAAATGAAGAGCTTTTACTTGTTTCTGTATGCATACAAAACTAAACTGACTCAATTCATCACTGACAGATTCACAGTTAGAAAGAAAAGTTTCCTGTGGATTTGTTACAGTCCCTATTACCTCCAATAATTGCAGAGTCACTTCTGATTGCATTAGCTAAGGGCTTTCCCTCATCTATTGGTCCAGAGTGATCTGCAGCAGAAAAAAAAAAGAAGAAAAAAAGAAAACGACAGACAAATAGAAGACTTTTTTTTAAGAAGTTCTCACAGTCACAGTTCATTTACAATATGGTACAGTGGCAGTAGTATGGGTCAGTAAGCATGCATAGAACATCAATGTAGATAACGCTTTGCAGAGATAAAAAGAAAAATGTAAACATTCAGATGAAAAGAGAAAGGCTAGAGAAAAGGAAGTAAGTACATATAAAAGAGAATTATTTACAAACTACTCCTGAGATGTTAACCCGCATGGAAAAATAAAAAGTCAGTTGTGATTCAGGTCATGAGTATTCTATTTGGATTTTGCTTCAGAGATCAGAACAAGTGATAACCATATGCTACCTGCAAATGAATGGGTTGTTTCACTTGATGTTGAGTCAGCTCCAGTTAAAGTACCACAGTTGGATTCAGTGAAACGCCCTTTCACAATGACAGGGGCTGAGCTGCTGTGGTGCAGTGCAGCCTTCAAAGGAGCAATGTGGTTGAACTGCACTGAAGATAGACAGCCAACAAACCCCTGAGAGTTTGCCTTCATAGTCTCCTCATCTACATCAGTGTTTTCTGTTAATCAAAAGGAACAGAACACAATTAATCATAGTGCAAATGTACAAAATAAAGTGTCAGAAGAATAAATGAATAATTAACCTGTGTTCCTCTGAGTATATTTGAGTTGCAGCAACATATGTAGATTCACTGAATCTCTTTCTTGTCTGACTTTAATAAAAAGACAGTCAGATACATTCACACCTCCACCTTTCTTTTGGACAGATGACAGTTGCTAATTTGCTGAGGGAAATGCTTTTAAATTCTTAGAAGAAGTTCCAAAGCAAAAAGTTTCTATTGTAAATAAAGTATTTAAATTAAAATTCAACAATTTTTCATTCTGAAAAAATATAAGACTGAAGAAATAATTCCATAAAATTCATTTTATTGGATTTCTTCTCATAAATAAACATTTTTGGAACATAATTCTGTGTCTATTAATTCTATATACTCATATATATACTCCATTTCAGCATCATTAAGTCTGTCAAAACAAAAACTCTGAAGATCTCAGATCATCCAATTCTGGAAATCCACCAACATATTTTCTGTGAAATTTTTAAAAATGAATAGTGTTCCAATTTATTATGCATTTTAAAATGTGATACCATTATTGATACCACAAAGGGGAGGAAAAAAAAAAAGAAAGAAGGTACCTCCTCACTTTTTCTCCTTTTTCTCTTGAGTTACCTTTCTAAACACGTATGAAAAGTACTTTGCATGTTAGAACTCTGTTAATTCACCAGTAATGCTCACTAAAGCACCACTTTTGATACAGAAAACAAACAGTTTATTTACTCTGACAGTTCTAACTTAAGCAAAAACTCTAGAAGTAATACTTATAAAAGGAGAACTCATAAGGGAAGTAAATTTGCAAATAAAAAAGGAATTTAATCTCATTAATTTTCACTTCCAACATGTCATGGAACCCACAAATGAACTTGTGACCTTTACAATAAACAGCATAATAACTTTATGTTTTACAGTGCACTCCTCAATAAAATTTAGGTTAATAGAGAAAAAATAGATAATGTGTTCAGGCAGAATATTGGAAAATAGCAGAGTAGCATTTTCTTCAATTAATCTCTGCTTATTGCACTGATGATGGACTGAGATAGAAGGGTGTCAGACAAAAGTCTGCTCACCTACACTGATGGATTACATAAGATGCTGGCTGTTTAAGTGTCTCTGCTTTCTTTGCAGCTGTTTTCAATATCTGCCTCTATGCACTGAAGGATCTACTAGGATGGGATATTTTAAGAAGATTAACAATGAAGTGGCAAGAAAACATTTTCACAAACACCCTGTGATAAAAATATATACCTCTGAGTCAGATTGAAAACCTCGAGGAGAGCAGTTTCTATTATTTTTTAGTTCCTATACAAATCCTTTGCTAAACTACATATAATAGGAAAGGAAATAAATGAATCCTTTGATTTCACTTGACTCCTTAACTAGAAAATACTGCTGGATAAAGTAAGGTTTTATATTGGATTGGGCAATTTCCTTCTAAAGCAAAATTTAAGTGACTGAAAGTGGCACTCAAAAACGCTCACAGGTTGTTTACGGTATGTTACAGGAAACTCAAGTTATGCAGCCTTAAGTGTTGGGGGTTAGGTTTATTTCCTTTTGCTACCTTTTACTTACACAGTTTTTTCCCATAAGTTGCTAGGACACATTAACGACTGGGTACTTAAGAAAATAAAAGAAGTGGCCACTGCGGCCACTCACGGCCGAGCAGGCCGGGACTGGGCCCCGGGCTCTGTTTGGTGTCGGCGCCGCGGCTGTGGGTGCTTGTTTGTTTTATCATCCACACCAGTAAAGAAATGTTATTCCTATCCTCATCTCTTTGCCTGAGACCCCCTTAATTTCAAAATTATAATAATTCAGTGGGAGGGGGTTTACATTTTCCATTCCAAGGAGGCTCCTGCCTTCCTTAGCAGACACCTCTCTTTCAAAACCAAGATATTAAGTATCTTATTGGTAATTAATTTGCTGAGAGTACCCAAGTTTACCATAGACAAAATTTCTCCACTTACATTGTCTTAAAAAAAGAAAACAAACAAAAAACATCCCTCAAAAGCAAAACACACTCAGTAACTCTCTTTAACTCTGCTTCAACCATTTGTCTTTATGAAGTAGTCAAGCAGAAAGTCAGCAGACATACAGCTCCTATCAGAATATTTTAAGACAAGAACTGTGATGTCTTCTAATAGCTTTATGTCTTATATTACATCATTGAAAACTGCACACATTGAGGTGAGGCCATCCCAGTGCAATCCCCTCCCTTTCCCGGTTGGCGATGCTGTGCCTGATGCTCCCCAGGACAGGGCTGGCCCTCCTGGCTGCCAGGGCACTGCTGGCTCATGTTCAACATGTCATTGACCAGGATACCCAGGTCCCCTTCTGCAGTGCTGCTTTCCAGCATCTCATTTCCCTTTATGTCCTTACATACAGATACAGACTCTGGAACCTGTCTTTGTTAAACTTCATACAGTTGGAAACTGCCCAGCCCTCTAATTTGTTGCTGTCTCTCTGCAGGGCCTCTCTGCCTTCAAGGGAGTCAATAGTTCTTTTAATTTAGTATCATTGTCAAACTTACTGTACCTTCAAGTCCTGCATCCAAGTCATTTATGAAGATGTTAAAGAGCAGAGGGCTGAGGATGGAGCTTGGTGGAACCCCAGCAGTGACGGGTGATGTCACCCCATTCACTGTAACCCTTTGTGCATGACCCGTGACCCAGCTGCTCACCCACCACATGATGTGTTTATCCAGCTGTGGGCTGCACATTTTGTCCAGAAGGATCCTGTGAGAGACAGCTTCAAAAGATTTACTGAAAAGGATTAAGTCAACTGGTTTCCCTTGATTAATGAAGAATGTTTATGTTGTCATAAATAGAAATTTGATTTGATAAGCAAGATTTTCCTCTCATGGACCTGTACTGGCTATGACTAATGACTACATTGTCCTTCAGCTGTTTTTCAATGCCTTCTAGAATAATGTTCTCCATAATTATACCAGGCACTGAAGTGAGACTGACAGGCCTGTAGCTCCCTGGGTCAGTCTTATATACCCTTATTGAAACCTGGGACAACATCAGTGAGCTTCCCGTCAACTGGAACTTGAACAGATTCCATAATTCAAAAACCACAGAGTAAGGCCTGGCAGTGACATTAGCCAGCTTTTTCAGTATTACTGCTTGAATCCCCTCAGGTCCCATAGACTCACAGGGATCCAGCTAGAGCAGGAGATTGTGCACAAGTTTTGTTTGAACAAAAAAACTGTCATGTTCAAATGCAGAAGAGTTTAGAAAAGTACTTTTCCAACTGAAGATAATTCTTTTTTTTTTTTAAAAAAGTTTCCTTGTGTGGTTTTCCTGAACAACATTTTCATGTACAAGAAATACATGATCTCATATTTTGTTAACTCCTTATGTTTAGACCTCTTCACTGCAATAAACATTCATTACTTTTTTCCTTAGCCTTCCTGAAGTCTTCTTCAGTCTCTAGATAGGACTTCACAGGAATCAGAACCTAAAGCAATAAAATTTCTAAGAAAAATAATAACTCCTTTGAAATGGTGAGAAACATGTTTTCTTCACTACAGATTCTGAGACAAATTGGGCTGACTGCCCCCCCAGGTCTTTATAACTCTGCGCTTTGAACTGCTGTGTCATTGCAAAGCCATCATATAACTGAAGAAAATCCCACCTCTGAATTTTTGTAACTGCATGGCTCTTTAGAAGAGGCAATATTGGTTCTGGCCAAAAGACCAATAGACCATTTATTTAAAAGTGTACATTTCCATAGATTTAATCAAATGCATTTTTAAGCGAACAGATAAAAGTTTTGATATTATATTTTATAACAAAGATAGAAGAAGCTTTCATTCTGTACTGGTCACTGTGGTATTAACTTTATGTGAGTGTGACTGCAATAAACTACTACACTTCAAATATTATACATTCCTGATTCCGTTTTATGATCTTATTGTAAAGTTTGGAAATATTTGTAACATTTTCTTGTAGTATTTTATATTTCAGCTAATATTGCTTTAAAGTTATGCATAAGTGATCATTCTCTTTTTCATCTTCTGTGCGTATCTACACACCAGTTCTCTTTTGGAGTGTGAGATTTATATATAAAATTTACATTTCGAAAGTACATATTTCTGTTTGTGTTAGAGGTACTTAGTTTTACAGTAAGAAAACAAATCAGCTACACTGAGATTCTCCTAAAGATAACTAAACAATAATTAAGATTTTTTTTACGGTCTATAAACATGGTTTCTGAATTTCTTTAATACATTTTAAGCTATTTAGCATTTGGTAATTGTTCTCATAAAAATGACTATCACTCTATGAATTTTATGATATATTTAAAATTATTATTCTACCTTTTCTAGATAACACTCTCATAATTGAGAACAACCACCTATCTGACAGATAAAGAATTAACTGGATCTCCTTATCCAAACATTTGAATGCAACAGCTCAATGTCTAAATAGGGATTGGTGACAGGTGGTGCTCCTCTGGGCCAACACTATTTCTGTTCAACATCTTCTCTAAAGGCACCAAGAGCAGGATTGAGTGCATCTGAAGGAACTCTGTGGATGACACTAAACTGAACTGTTCAGTTGACACACCTGAGAATGCCACCCAGAGGGACACTGACTGGTTTGAGGACTGGGACCAAGTGAATCTCATAAAATTCAACAATGGCAAGTGCAGAGTTATGCACCTGCAGCTGCGCAACCCCCAGTATCAATACAGACTGGGGTGGGGGGTGAATGGATTGAGAGCAGCCTTGAGGAGAAGGGCTTGGGGGTGTTGGTGGACAAGAAGCACAACATGGGCCAGAAATGTGCACTTGCAGCCCAAAAGCCATTGGTATTCTGGGACTGTTCAGGGCCAGGTTGGATGCAGCTCTGAGAAACCTGGTCCAGTAGAAGTTGTTCCTGCCTATCATAGGGGGTTGGAATGAAGTGATCTTTAAGGTCCCTTCCAATTCAGGCCATTCTATGATTCCAGGCTGCATCCAAAGCATTGTGGCCAGCAGGGCAAGGGAAGTGACTCTGTGCCTCTCATCTGCTCTGCTGAGACCCCACCTGGAACCCTGCATCCAGCTCTGGGGTCCCAGACAGGAAATACATGGATTTGTTAGAGCAAATCTAGAGAAGGACTGCAAAGACGATCAAAGTACTGGAGAAGCTCTCCTATAAAGAAAGACTCAGAGAATTGGGGATGTTCAAGCCTGGGGAAGTCCCCAAGGTGATTTTATAGCAGTCTTACAGTACCTATAGGAGGCTACAAGAAAGCTGGAGTGACATTTTACATGCTCATGTAGTAACGGGACAGAAAGGAATGGCTTTAAACTGAACAGTTAAATCTACAACTGTTAAACTAACTGTTTAACTGAACAGTTAAATCTACAACTGGACATAAGGAAGAAATTCTATGCTGTGTGGGTAAGAGACGCTGGAACAGACTGACCAGGAAAGCAGTGCATGCCCTCATGGCAAGTGTTCAAGGCCAGTGGATGAGGCTCTGAATGACCTGGTCTGGACGAAGCTGTTCCAGCACACAGCAGGGGGGGTTGGAACTAGATGACCTTTTATGTCCTTTTCAACCCAAAACTTTCTGTGATTCTATGAAATCACTTTAGAGAAAAGAGAAATACCCTTTAAATTTGCACCAACACCAAATCTTCCTCTATCATTGCCAAAGTGAAAGGTATGAAAATAACAAGGTCTTGAGAATTTCAGACCAGGCTATTGCTATTTGCTATTTTCTTTTAAGAAGTGGTGATTGTAGATTGGTAAATTTCGTTTTGAAGATTACTTAAGAGAAACAGACATATTTTGAAGAATCATCACTAGACAAAGAATCTCCAACAAAGATTTGACTTACATTACCATATTCTTCACTGTTTACATCAAAATCTAATCACAGGAAGTTTTTCAAGTACAATATGTGATTAATAGTATTATATCATCTTTGTGTATGACTTCAATTTGATTTGGTCTTTATCCAGAATAGAAAACAAAGTGGTGTTTCTTAATGCTTGATTGCAAAATGAGAGAGAAATGTACAAAATTATTTTTAATGGAACCCACTTGATCATCTTTTCAGGAAGCACTTATTTGTGATTATATCTGTATTTCCACAAGACTGAAGTTTCTACCTTGATTGTTACTCTGTGTCTAAGTAAATCCACAACAACCGTCTTTCAGTGACATTTGTGTTGGTTTTTTTCATGCCTCATGATGACATTTGATCCATAGAAAACGCTGTAGTTTTAGAAAGTGCTGCGGTGTTCCACTTACCTAAAATCTTCCCTAGTGTGAGAGACTTGATTGCATTGAATTCTGCGCCTGAAGACAGAATAAACTTCATTCTTTCATTCTGGTTAACCTACAGAATGATAGAGTGAGGAACAAAGTAGAATAATGGAAGAAATAGTAGTCAATATTTTTAAAAAAGCAAGTAAGATCAAGGCTAAAAATAAAAAGGTCTGAGGGAAGCATTTGTTATTTATAGCATAAAAACTCATCAGGAAATAGATTATTAGCTTCCTTAGATCACTGATTATAACTGATATTCTTAAGCATCCCACTTAATAAGCCTTTATTTATCTTAGCGATTTGCCCGATTCTTTCTTTTTCCCCTCTAGGATGAATAAAAAAGAGCAAACCTTTAATAACATGAAAAAGTCTCTTTTCATTTTAAAAAGGCACTCAGTATTTAATTTCATAAAGATCAAATATTATATTGTAAATATTCTGCTTCTCAGGGTACCTCTAGAACAACTTCAAGCCAAGTACCATTACTCAAGTTCTAGCTTCAAAATACTAAATTATAACATATATATGCAGGTATTTTGAATTTAAAATTATATTAAAAAAACTTTTTGCATGTTAATATCAACCATTAGCAAAATAAATGTTTCTATTTTATCATGAAATTTCCACAAAAATAGCAAAAAATATGTTCCTTAATAGCCACATTCCTTTGATGATGTAAAAGAGACCAAAGAAAAATTTTAAACGACCTACATTATTATGTGGTAATATATTTGTACTGTAGTTTAATGCATAATTTAACCAAAAAACCTGAAAATGCAAGACCCAAAACAAGCAACAGCAGTCACACACATTTACCAAATTTTAAAAATTCAACCATCAATTACTTGCATCTTCATATAAAATTAGGAGGTGATATTGGCCTTTGGAAATAAACAAAATTAACATGAAAGAGATTGGCTAACATTAATTTTGAATGTGCATCATGAGAGCGTTAACTTTGCTTTGATTACTTGAGATATTAAGGCACATTTTATTTGGGGGTAATTGCCTTGTTGCAAGTATTTACTGCATTTTGCTTGTCTACTTTTTTATGATAATCCACTTTTCCCCCCACCCCTAACAGAATTACCTCTACAAAAAGCGTTTCCTCCTCTCTGTTAATCTTCACATGTTGTAGTTGTCCATCAGCCATGCTTTTGAAACTGATGCTAAAGACATCAGGATCTTGATGGCTATCTAACTTGTACCTAATCTGTAAACTTCCTGCAGGGATAAAGAGAGAAAAGGTGTAGTACACTACATACACTACAAGCAGTATACATCATATATTTTGTGAAAGATACTATACAATATATGATAAGCAATATATGATCTAACATGCTGCACAGGGGTACTGCAAGGGCAAAACAAAAGCTTGATTTGTTTAAGGACTTAGCCATGAGAAATGGATATAAGTGGGAAATTGAAGGCAACAGAATGAGTAATAGCAATGTCAGAAGCAGGATGTAGTGGCGAAAACAGTCTTAAGCTGTCTCAATTTTGATTATTGACTTAAAATTTGGGCAGAAATTTTATAATTACTTTCAAAATTCAGCTGAGAAAGACTCAGTCTGGTAGCTCTCATAATTGTGACTTATCAAATATAACTCGTAATTCTTGAATAATGTTTTCCCTGTCCAGTCCTGTAAACCTCTGACCATTTGAAAATTAAATTGAATGCAGTGTACTAACTCCTAGATCACTCTCCATTCCTTATTATTAACTCCCAGAATACCATCTGTACACAAATAATCACACAAAGACTCAGAGGAGAACACAGAGGCAATGTAGTTTCCTAGTCAGAAATTCCTTCTCAGCCGCAGATGGACCAGAACTTTCTACTCATGCTCTAGAATTAGAGGCCCATGTCAGATCCAGGCCAGTGATGAGCAACACAGGTTCCGTGTCACATGACGGAGGATAATACACCTATTCTATATCCAAGTATGTATATAGGAAAGCAGAGAACCTTCCTTAAGCACAGAACCACAGTGACTGCAAAGATAAACCTCAAAATTTAACTCAGCCTGTGGGGTTTTTTTACTTAAAGAAAAAATACCTAGATCTAGATGAAAGAATGGAAAGATCTGACTAATAGTTAATGCTCAGCTTACACAGAAATATCAGTAATGTTACATATATTTTTACAGGTATGCATATATATATATATTTCCATAGGTATATAAGTAGCTTATGAAATAAATTTAATGAAATTACCTCTGATTAATTTGGGAAATGGATAATGCACTTTAAAAAGTATTTTATTTTATAGTTTCTTTTAAGGATGGCAATTAATAGGCCTCATGAATAGAATGCAGTTCAGATAAATTTTAATTTTAATTTTCAAGCTTTAAAACCTAAACATTTCTTAAGGATTTTCAGAAATAAGCATTTTTAACAACATGATTAATAAACAGTAGAGAAAGTTGAAAGTACAGTAGGAGGAATGCTTTTCATGTGGAAAGAATTGCTTGATTCAGCTGAAAAACAAAGATACCATCTAAAGAAACAACAGGACAATATGTAGTTCCTGCTTCAGGCCTGGAAATCACAGAGAATCCAAGCTGACAGTTATGATGTTCATTAGTGTTTCCAGACATCCAATCTGAAAACTCACCATTCCTGGAGAGAATGACCGAGAGGTATTCCTTGTAGAAGGAGCTGACATAGAGCAGTAAGCTTGGCGTCCGTGTTGTTCGAAAGGCAAATGTAATTGCTTCCCTGGCCAGTGTCATGTCAGCATAGAAAGAAGAAGCATGAGAACTGGAATTTTTAGCTAATGTGTAGTATTCTTGAAAGTTGTATGTCACAGAAGTGCCAGTCCAAAAATAGGCAGAGATCTCTGAAATAAAAAGTAATTAAATATTTTAAGATAATGCAAAATAATGCTAGAGAGCTTTTTTGTTGTTGTTTGGTTGGTGCTTTTTTTCTTCTGCCACACCACAGAAGAAATAAAATGTATTCTAGACTATTGTGATCAAGCTAAAAAGTAAATTTAAATGAAACCAGCATTTAGAACTACAGAGAAATTTAAGACACAACCTGGTCTAAGGCAAAACCTTATTTAGATGTGTGTCTTAAATATCTGTTTCATGAAGAAGTGTATTTTTTTCTAGGTTATTTCCTATTGATCATCCTAGTCCTCAAGCACAGTATATTCTTTCTCGTATGTATAGTGCTCCTACAAAGAAGTGGGTGCAGCAATTTGAATCCTAGCATTTAGATTAGATATGTGGTAGAAGAGACTGGTCAGGTGGGAGAAAAAAAAGGAAAATAGAAACCTACTTATGCTCTTCTTATGTTTGAATCACTTATAGAGAGCTTCTGTAATTCTGTGATTTCTGTTTTCTGCTGTTTTCTGCTAAAAGCAGAAAAGTCTTAGTCTTTGTGCTTAGAAAATGTCTTAGTGCTTTGTATCACAGCTTTCACACTTTGGAGAAATTTCTTGAAGTTTCTGTAATCTGGTCCAGTATTTGAAAACAGCTGACTGAAAGTTATTATTTAGGTCACCCAACACTCTTAGCAACAGAAGCTAGTCTGTCTCTGCTGAATATTACAGTGTGATCATTAGTCCCTTCTTATGCAGAGGAGGAAAACATCATTCCTCATACAGTGACACTAGATCTGAAGTGCTAGATATGGAAAGTCCAAAGACTTTGGGTCCCTCACTTTTGTGGTGGCAGTGGTGACAGGGCAGTTTTTGTGCTAATTTAGAGTAACATGAAGTTGTGGCATATAAGCTGCTTAGTACTTTGCAGAATGCATTTAATACATGGAGGGAGCAAGATTTTTGCAAATCTGAATTATATGCAAACACCAAAATTTCCAGATAATTTTGAAATTTGTTCATTCATTCATTCATTTTTGAAATTCAGACTTATCATCATCTACCAGTATGATAACTTCACCAAAGAGCTACTTTAAAAAGACTCGGAAAATGGGCTCAGTCCTGTTTGCAAAGATCTTACTTTCTCACAGCAAAAAGTAGATTTAAGTTCTTCTGTTCCTTGGTTTGTTTTCCAAACTCAGACTTAGTTTTGAGATTACTATTTGAAAGACAGAAATCCAAATGCTTTACCACAAAAACATAGTTCCTAGATTTACTGTAGTATCAAAGAATCAAAATAGTTGCATGAAGATCCTGATCCTCTCAGCATCTTCATGCTGTAAGGGGGTAATGTAGTTCCTGCTTAAATGGTATATATTGAAGTTATCTCTGAAAGAAAATGTTTAGCAAAACTTACGGATATTGAGTAAACTCAGCTGAATATTTACCTACATTATGTAAAGTGCATATTTTGCAAGATTTCAACATATCTTTAAGGGGGTTTGAAGATCTTGATCTGTACTGTATGGTCTTGTTTTCAATAACTGATAAAGCGAAAAGACATGCTTGCCTTTCTTACAGAATGGACCAGCATAGGCTGAGAAAGTGCAGTCACAGGAGAATCCACTGTATTTCTCTCTACATTTTCCACCATTGTGGCACAGGTTACCATAACTGCTACAATGTCCAGGGCAGCCTGGTTCAACTCCTGGTGTTATCTTTGCTCTCTCTTCCAGGTCAAGGGCCATTCCATTCAATCGTAATGAACGAATGCATCCCAAAAATCCTTTCTGCCTGGATGCTGTTCCACCTGAAAATAAATTTACGGGAGCTTTTAAAACATTTAAATCATTGATATGTAAACAAACTTTATAGTTTACAGCCTATGAACAGTACATTATGACTTTCCAACACACAAGCTTATTCATATGAAAATATTTATAAGTAGCTTTAAAAGTACATCTGATTTCTGGGGAGGGGAGGGGAGGAGTTCTGTCTAGCATATTTATTGGTGATTTGGATGAGTGCACCTGCAGTAACTTTGGAGATGATAGTATGCTGGGTGGGAGTGTTGATCTGCTGAAGGGTAGGAAGGATCTGCTAGGGGATCTGGACTGGCTGGACTGAGGGGCTGAGGTCAGCTGTGTGATGTTCAGCATATCAGAATTTTGGCAATTCTACATTTTGGTCAAAACAACTTGATGCAAGTCTGTAGGCTTGGAGAAGAGTGACTGGAAAGCCTGCGTGCTAGATCTGGGCTTGCTGGTCAGCAGCTCAGCGTGAGCTGGCTGTGTCCAGGTGGCCAGGGACGATGGCATCCTGGCCTGTATCAGCAATAGTGTGGCAGCAGGAACAGGGCAGTGACTGTCTCCGGGTACTTGGCACTGGAGAGGTCACATCTGGAGTGCTGTGACCAGTTCTGGGCCCCTCACTACAATAAAGACACTGATGTGCGGGAGCTTGTCATGGGACAGGGAATGGAGTGGGTAAAAGGGTTCAGAGAGTAATTTATGAGAGAGGAAGCTGAGGGAACTGGGGTTGTTTGGCCTCATGGGTGACTTTATCACTCTCTAAAACTGCCTGAAAGGAGGGTGGTAGCCAGATGGGGTGGGCCTCTTCTCCCAGGAAAATAGTGACAGAACGAGAGGCCATAATCTCAAACTGTGCCAGGGCATGTTCATGTTGGACATCAGGGAGAATTTCTGCATGGAAAGGGTGATTAAGCATTGGAACAGGGTGCTTGGGGATGTTGTGAAGTCTTACCTCCTCGAAAAGTTCAAGAAATAACTGAATGTGGAATTTAGTGCTGTGGTTTAGTTGATGAGGTTGTATTCATTCAAAGATTGGACTTGGTGAACTTGGAGGTTTTTTCCAACCTTAATGATTCTATGATACCCCTCAGCTGGTGTCTGTTCTGATATACTTTGTCTCAGAGAGAAGCTGTGTCTATTCTTCAATAATAGGAAGATTAACTCTCCTTTATGCAGAGTAATAACAGCCAGATTACATCTGACTACCAAGCAGAGGTGATAACTATACAGAGCAATCCTAAGAGTAATAAGAGTTGTTCATTCATTTTTTTTACTGTTTCTTATTTTTAGCGCATTTCATGATAGCTAACATTTTATTCATCTGTGTTGCTTAGCAAGGTGTGTAACCTACATACTCTCTCTCTTGTCCTTTGTTGCACAGCCTACTGATGTTTCTTGTCCTTTGTCCTCTTTTAAAAAGTAAAAGCAGAAAATATTCCACAATGCGTGAGACTGTAAACTGTAATTCTCATACATTTCCAGTTCTTGTTTGGATAAATGCTTCCATGTGATCATCCATTTTTAAGTTTTTCAGTTTCAAAGTTTGTATAATTATTGGTGTTACGCGGAATATCTTGACATAGCTGTCATTATTTTCAGTTATAATAGAACAAAACGACCTGGTGGTGGCGATTTCATGTCATCTCTGTGATTAAAATGGCAAGAAATTTGAACTAGATTAAGGTGCCTTTCAATCTTAATCACTCACAAGTCTATGATTCTGTGGTTCGGAGGGCTGCTTAAGGCTTTAGTTCTGGTTTTGAAAAACCAGAGTGTATACAATTCCTTTACTTAAAGAAGTAAAGACTGTTTTAGCCTGAAGAAATCTTCATGCTACTGTCTTCATGCTACTGACTGAATAATGGGTGACTTAGGAAGGTACTAGATTTCCAAGATGACATTTAAGTAAAGAGTGCCTCTGCTGATGTCATTCTAAAGACACTCTATATTTCATTTTTCTCTAGATCCTTTAATTAATCCCAGATATTTGTGAATTTTCAGAATGAAAAAAAGGCCACAACACCAGATGCAAAAAAAGTCACACCTCAAGTACAATTATTCACCTGAACATTATCTGAAGAAAACAAGCCAGACAACTTAACCTGTAGATAAGTCAAAATGGTTTTTATGTTGTCTTGTCCATCTCCAGAAAAGAGACAGACAAGAGTATATAATTTTACTTGGATTTGCCAGATTATTTGACAAAAAAAAAAAAAAAAACCAAAAAAACCAAACCTCTATTCAATAGCCAAAGTCACCAGGAAGTGCAACTGTTAATACAGGACAGTATTATATTTTTAGGAGGAGGATTAGAAGAACTAGAGATCAACACTAAGTGTCTAAATAATTTTGAAAGTCTTTAGATTTGATAGTTCCAAAACACCTATAGAATTAAACCATTTCACTAATCTAATTTCAGGTATTCATATAATAGCAGTTATGAGGCAAATCAAGTCAGAGAACAACAATACAATTTTATCTAGTAGAGTAAATAGAAATCTGATCTTTCCATTAGTGGATCTAGTGCATCACTGTGAATATAAACCAATCTCAAAACTTCTAACTCCACTGGAACTAATACATTGAATATATTTTTTTTGTTATGAAATCCTCTATGCTTTTAATCAAAATGTAAAATTCTTTAATATTTGGTCTAGTCTCCATCTTCTTCTCTTGATACCTTTTGAGGCACAGGCACAATTTTTTATCAGAATATAGAAGACTTCTCTATTTAATTTTTTTCATAAGCATTCACATTTTTTGTAGCTACTGTTTAGGAACACTACTGCCCTTAAATGTATTCCTCCCCAACCCACAGCAAATAAAACTTACATTAATTTAGTATGAGTTTCTCAGAGCAGGCATAAAAAAAGACCTTTTTAAAAGTAGAGTCAGCTTTAAATGCTCTTATATATACAACATATATTTACACCAGAGACTTATGAATTCATAATAAGTTAATATTACATTAAGAACACTACTATGAATATAACACATAGCTCTATATAGCTTTCTATAATAGCTAAATAAATACTAATTAATTCTATTTTACTCCATTTCTACTTTTTCAGCATTTTTCCAAATGCCTTAATGTGTTTCAACTTTCTCATGCTTAATGTGATTTCTCGTGTTTCAACCTGAGAAGCTGTGGATAAAGAGACACAACAAAATTCCCTTGAAACTGCAGAAATGGCACAACTTCCTTTAGTAGATTACTTCCTCTCAAAAAAGGGTGCAAATCTACATCCTCGGATCCTTGGTCCTTCAAACAAATCTCAAAAGAAATAAACTTGATTTGAAATCCTGTCCTGGAGAAACTATTGGCCAAGGCGGTTTGAGATCTATAGTCTCAAAATAGTGAATATCTGCACAGATTTTTCACAAAGTCTCTCATGTCATCAAACAAAGTGTTTTCAAAAGATCTGGCTGGCAACACTTTTTCTTCCCCTCCTCACTGCAGCATTTTCTTATTTTTATGATGATAATTAGGAAATATTTTGTGGAGCACCTACCTACAAAAAGCTGGCTGTTGAGTTGCAAGCGAATATGTCCATCAGGTGGAGCACTGTGAGATCTCTGAGGAAGTTGATCTATTTGCAAGGAAGCCTCTTTGACATTTCGTTCAGCCTTCACATAATGCCACTGGTTGTCATTTAAGGAATTGTGTGATTGCACTATGACTTCGCTAGGTCCATTTCCCACGTCAAATGAAAAAGCCACTTCAGATGGAGCTAGAAAGAGGATAGTAGTAGCAGACATTTAAATTATTTCATAATGAATTGAGTCACAAAATAATTAATAGCAGAACAAGCTACTTTAAGGTTTAGCCTACTATTTCATGGAATAAGATTGACTGTTTTAGAGGAAGAGTTTACTGCAGGGGCCTGCAGCTCATTCTTCACACTCACTGACAGCAAGAGCAATGATTTATGCATCACATAGAAACCAATCAGTTTGTGGACCCCTGGAGAGCATAGTAGTCAAGAAACAGTGAAATGTGCTAGCTTTGCAATTTTTCAGTTCGGATGAAATGCATCTCTTGATTACATGTTAATTGATTGCTGTTATTAACTATATTTAAATTATCACAACTGTAATTCAACCAGCATCTTCTACTGTCTATTCACTTTTGTTATTTATTCCTATAGCCTCTACGAACATCAGAGAGAAGATTTTGATGTAGTTTATAAAATTATGACTTAAATTAAGTTTTTCTCTGAGCAACTTTCACATTACACAACTTCACAGTTTGCCTAGAAAATCACTGAATCTTTGCAGGTCAAAATAAATAGATGAGGCAAATGTCAGAATACCGAAGATCTGAAAACTGTGAATATTCTCTCTGAAAGTCCTTCTTTCATATATTCAAAGACAATCATGTATGGAAAAAAGTATTCTCTAGACAATGGATAGCCATAATTTTGTATTATTAAGGATTTAATTAAAGGATTATAGAGAAGATTCCACAAATCCAAAAAAAAGTTTCCTATTGACATTGAATTCTGACAGAAAAGCAAAAACATTAGGAATCAAGGGAAGATGAGCTTCAAAGAACATTTTAAAGATGAATTAACTGAAGTGGAAAAAAAACATTCTATGCAGTATTTTTTTACTTTCTTTTCACTTTTAAAAAAGGTATTAGACATTTTAAAACATTTAAATGCACTTTGGCCAACCTTTTGACTGAGTAATGTCACACATTTGCAATCCTTAAGACCGAAATCTTGTTGCTATAAAGTGTTTTTTTTATAATAGTTGAACCTAAGACAGAAAAGTAAAATGGGAAATACATAAACCGTTTCACTTACTAAATAAAATAAAGCATATTGTGCAGTCAATTTATAAATGGAATGCCTTTTGTAATAAATGACCTCCTCTGCTTAAAAATCAAGTTTTACATAATAATAAGAAATAATTGATATCTAAACACAGTTCCTCAGTAAAATAAATAAGTTTTAGGATAAATTAAGAAAAAGCTGAGAACTCACTCTCTCCTTATACAGGAATAAAAAATCCCAAAAAAATAAAAACAAACCAAAAAACAACCACACGGTAGGAGAATAAAAGCAACAGAAAATCCATGTGATTGGCCAAAAAGAATTTCTACTGAATGTTACCTTCTGCAGAGAGGTCTTTGTAATCTTCTGGATACTGTTGGAGTTAAGCCTGAAAACACAAGTTCTGCTTTGAACTCACTGAATGGGCCTATTGAATACCATATCAGAATGACAGATCTGATAAATAAAGTCACTGTTTAAAATTTAAAGGCAAGAAAATGCATAATAAAGGTTTTGAATTAATGAATTATGTTAATACCACTAAAAAATTCATATAATCTTGAAAAAAGGGAAGCAATCCCTGAAGTTCCACATATGAAGGCTGAAATAATAGGAATGGGTTCATGGTCATCCGTTGTAGTGTCTGAAGACTAACCAGAATATGTCAGAAAAAGTGAAAGACATAATCACTTAACATTATAAGAACATTGTTCTTATAAGAACAACACTGCAAATTTGAAAGAAAATTTGGTTTTATAAGAACCACCGAGAGAATATGCCACAGGACGTGGAAGGATGACAGTGGATTCTAAAATATATTATCTTGGGACAAAGGGCATATGCACAGAGCACTTTGGATGTTTCTTAGGTAGCAGAAGAGAATGCATCCTAGGTAGCAGAAGAGAATGCATCCTGGGCTTCTCTTCTGTCACAAAAATATTTTTTGAGTCCTACCTACATTGGTGTCAGTTAAAAACTACCCAAGCATTGCAAGAGCTCTTGTAACCCTAATGCATTCAAACACAGGCAGAGCACAACTACAGACTGGCAAAGGGGAGTGGAAGTTGATGTTAGTCATGGAGAGTGGTCAGTGGCTAGCTGTGGCTAGAACAACTAACAGAAAGCACAGCTACAGAGAACCATCGAGAGTATTGAGTGTAAGCATCATGTGCAAAAGCAGAAAGTAATTACCAATTAACATGATACAGAATGCAAAATCCTAGCCTTTTCAATAAAGGAAGCAGTTGAACGGCACTCATCCTGGACAGTAAGTTGCAAATTTGGGCAAAGGCCACCAGTAGTTGCATATTGCACTGCTCTGAACTACTTCCAAAGCAATTGCAGAAGCCCAGCCAAATCAATACACCATTGTGTCTCCAACCCTACTTTAAATTTCTATTTAACTCTTTGGAAATAAACCTTCAGTGAGCATTCAATATAAAATACCCAGATCTTTGGCTTGAGAATGTAACCTTTGGTCCTATAAGAGTTTAGCAGAGTGTTCTCTTCAGTGTTGAATCAGCTTTGTAGCTTTCAACCAATATTTCTGCAGTAAATCAGGAAGAAGTTCAACATGCACTTATAACTTATTGCAAAAGAAAAACAAGGGATCAAATATCTTCTTTGAGACAAGTATCTACTTTTACTTACTCTCTCTTTTAAAATACAGTTAGGATGCACACACCATTTTTGCAATAGTGTTCTAGAATGTGTACACAGATGCACTACAGTGTCTATGACTTCACAAAACCAGCAGAGTAGCTCTAAGTCTCACATTTCATATTACATTTCTGGATCTGACTTTTTTTGTTTGAAGCTAGACTTCAATGTCTAAAGAACACTACCCCATAAATAAAATAATTAGATATAAAGTTTGAAAACAATCAATATATTACAAAAACTTAGTTTTCCTAAGTACTGAATGTCAAATGTTAATGACATGATAAAGTTTTAAACATTTTCTCACATCATCATCTTAAAGAGCGACATCTGACATTTACCTTATTGTTCTTTATTATTACACAAATAAAATATATTAATTTATTTGAAACTATTAATAGTACATAAGGGTAGGTTAGTAATTTACAATCACATTTTTTATAAAGTAGGCGGAGTTATATGATGATGAAGTCATCTTATACCATATGAAATGCTCAATTAATTTTTTTTTTTTGAGAAAAATACTCTTGATGGAAATATATATTGCTCACTTCTGATTGACATTTCCTACAATAAAAGCAGACAATTCTGGGTCCACTACAAACAATCCTCCACTTAATTTAGATATGACATACAAAAATTAGTGGGTCAGTCTACTCAACAAATTAGGGTGTTTATAGAGATGAAGAAATATCTCTATATTCTATACAATAATAAGAAAACTTTCCTTTTTTAGATGCTGAAATTATAGACCAATTCAGCCTTTTGCTTTGTCTCACACCTCCCTATTCATATAAAGTCATTTAAAACCCATAAGTATGCAGTGGTTTTTACGCTTATGAATGAATGGGACAAGTGACATGAGTCTTCATGTTATTATTCTGAAGAAAAACTTACAGTCTTCTAACAAATGTCTGAATAAACTCAATCCTCAGAACCATTCCTTTAATGCTTCCATGATTTAACTGTTTAGTTTGCAAATGGAAAATAATTTATCAGACAAGACTATCATCACTGCTTCAGAGAGCCTCCACTGAAGTGCTGATCCAGTACATTTTCTGTATTGCATGATACTGAGTTTACCTTTAACACAGAGGCAGTTCATATTGCCAAAAACCTGGCAGAAACAGTGTTGAAAACAGGGTAGTTTTCAAACACAGCACTATAGTATGAGATGACGAAACACAATTTCATTAAACACAAACCAATATTCTACAATTAAACTAACTATAGAAGGTGTTTCCCTGTTTGTTTCATAACATAAGATGTTAACATGGACCAAAAAACCCCAAGAAAGCAGAATATTTTATTTTTTAATAAAAAATAGTTAATGTTTCTATAGCAATATTTTGCAAAATAACATATATATTTATTTGTACTCTTCTCTAGAAAATACAGGAGGCTGATAACAAAACTGAAAATACTGGAGGCTGATAACAAAATTGATTTGGAAAAAAATGAGGAACTGTCCAATCCCAAGGTAAAAATTGTTCTAATAGAACAATTTTAGAGAACTCTTGGAGTCACCAGGCAAGAAGAAGACTTTTCAATTAATGTGACATTTCAAATGAATTCAAAAGTCTAATGAAAAAATACTTTATCCTTTCAAATACTCTCCTTTTCAATAATGAGCAATATAAGAATAATACATTGGGTCAACTAAGATAAAGGTTTCATTTTACATTGGTCACCTTATGTCAGATTTAGTGGGATATTTAATTCTCTGTTATGCAACAAAAATTTATTGCTGGTTTTAAGTCTAAGAATTTGTGTCTGTACAAATAAAATGAAAAAAAAATTGAAGAAAAAAAAACAGAAAGAAAAAAGATGAGAATGTGTGATTTAAGATACTGTGGCGCAAGAGGTCTGAGTCACACACGGTGATTGAGTGAGTCTTCCAGCAGCCACATATAATGCCTGGTCTTAAAATTGGGAGGAAGAGAATTTGGTGGTAGAGATGCACTGAACACAAGAAGTAGAAACAGTCTTAGCAGTCAGGGGCTGATTGCTGTGCTCTTAGATTAAGAAATCCCTCGGGCAGAAAATTTCTTCAAATGGATACTTGTTTAGTCTCAGTGCTGTAATTTTTTCCAATAATGATAAAGATTTGGTAGTAGCAGTAGAAGTAATAAAGGTAGAGAACAGTTTTTAAATACTCCTCCTTTAAATTAAATAAAATCCAATTTTTATAACAACAACAAAAAAAAAACCATCAGTCATGTTACTTACACTGCAACTCTATCCTTATGAAGTCTTGAATTCCCAGGTTCTCTAAAAACACTCCTGAGGATGCAGTAGTTTTAAAGAAAAATGAGACATCTGCACTGAATTCTCCATGGAAGGTGGGGAAATGCAGGTAGGATGTCTCTGTGTTGAAGGAAGCTGAATTCCAAAATGTTCCTGGTTAAGAGAATGAAAGGATGATAGATACAGTGTTATCTAACATTCCTAGTTTAAGTTTTATAACTGATAAACAAAAGAAAATTCCCAGGTCTAAGAATGGGTTGCAGTGTTCAGAGAGTCTCACATCCACAGAAGCTTCTCTATTAGCTCATAACACAAAAAGGTATGCATTACTGGGAATGTAGAATAACATTTCACCAAGAATAAGGTACTTAGCTCAGGCAACAAAAAATCAAATTTTAGGAAACAAAATTAATTTCATCTCAGCTGGGAAGTCCGGTTATGGCCTGATGTCTCCTTTCATGAAGTAAGCAAACATAGCAGCTATGAATGAAGTACTATATCTACATTAAAGTAGTATGGCTGAGGGAGCTGTTTAGCCTGGAGAAAAGGAGGCTCGTGGGAACCTTGTTCTCTGCAACTGCCTGAAAGGAGGGTGTAGTGAGGCAGGGCCGTTGTCTTCTCCCAGGTTACAAGTGACAGGATGAGAGAAAATGGCCTCAAGTTAGATTAAATATGACAAATATTCTTTTCACTGAAAGGGTTGTAAAGCATTGTAACAGACTTCCCAGAGTGTAGTCACAATGCATGAAAGTGTTTGAAAAACTTGTGGATATGGCACTTCAGGTCATGGTTCAGTGGTGAACATGGGGGTGGTGCAAGTCTGACAGCTAAGACCTTTTATTTTAAAGGTATTTTCTAACATTTACAACTCTAGGATTAGTTAGTACAAGCAATAACTATGAGACTTATTAAATATATATTTTACATAACAAGGAAAAGAGACTTGTTATTGTTGTAGTCCAGTGAAATTTACCAGATATCTCAAAGAATGCAGGACAAATATTGTTGCAATTACTGTAGAAGAAATCAAGGAAGTAAACTGGAAAATTAATTAAATTAGCATAGATATTTTCCCGGTTTTATTTATTTTTTAGTAAGCATCCAATCATGATTTGCAAGGTTTTGTTATTGATTTTTAAAATGCTGATGTAAAATCTCTAATATCACCTTCTTCTAGTAAGGACAAAATCTTCATTTATGGTGTTCAACTACAAGTACCTAGTTAATACTGTTGAATCCTTACAGATATATCAGTATTTCTTTATTAAGCTATATTGCTTTCTAAACAAAATGAGACATTTAATACTTTCTTATCTAATTGATCAAGCCTATTGAATATTCTTCTGATAATGTTGTGATCTCATTCTTATAGTTATGTAGAACTGTAATTCTTGCTCCAGCCATGTTCTGCTTTTAGGATGGGAAGAAGGAATCAAAAAAAAAAAAAATTTGAGAATTTCTTTCTTCCCTGTAAAATCAAACCTTATTATGCAGTGTATATGGAGGCCTAGTCCACAGCCAGTGAAATAAAATTAAAGTCCATTCCCTCATTCCAGCAGAGGTTTTACCATTTTTGGAAAAGTTTGGAACCCAAACCTAGAAAACCCTAGAAAAGCAGCTTGGCAGGATTTTCACACATATTCTGGCAATTGCTCATTATGACTTTTGACACCCGGGAGTGCCAGCTGTCACAAGTTAAAGCAGCCATCAGGACAACATTTACATGGTAAGGCAGCTGTGAACAGATGGCTTGGGCTGGGAGGGGAACATGTAGATTTGCACCTTGCTCTCCTGTGCTGCCTTATGGGCTTCTTGAAGTTGCCAACCTGTGAAAAGTGCCACCAGGAAAAAGCAGCAGCCTTACATATTGGCATCAATTTTAAGCCCATGTTCCTCAACTGTGTCAGGTCACGGCTTCCACAGAGCAAACTTCACAACTGTTGTGACTAACAGCCGTGTATCACAGCTATTTAAAAATAATGGGCTGGTTGTTACCAGTAATTCAAACACAATAGGAAGTTTAATACTGTAATTTATACAAAATTGGTACAACATTGCCAGCAATTAGAAAAGACGCAATAGGGGCAGTAACAGTCCAGTAAAGTAATGATACAATTAGCTTCAATAAAGCATTTGGATGATATTTGTAAATCAAAATGGAGTCCTTGGGAGAGGGGAGGGATAGGAAGTTTTATTTTTCTCTCTCTTAATTTAGTGCCTTTTCTTGTCTAACCATTCTTTTTCTCAGCTCTGAGAACTGTGTAATTTATGGATGCAAAGATGCTTTATCAATCAAGCAGCTTAAATACAGGCCTAGGAAAAGTATATTACAAAGTATCTTATATTGTTGTAAATCGGGGTGGAAAAAGAATTTCTTAACTTTACAGCATCTGGCTCACAGTCTCCCATTTAGTTTTCTGAAACTGCCAAACACCATTTTGTTAGAAAATCAATACTATTTAGCATTTTATCTAAGCTGCAAGACTGCAGTCTTCCTATGAGTAAAAAGAAGGAAGATCCTAATATAAATTATACATGAAGTTTTTTTTTTGAAAAATATACATATGTTTTTGGCATATATCAACTAGCCTTACCAACTTGAAACTGTAAAACAAAAAAAAAAAAGGGACAGTAATAACAAGGCAGATAAATTAGCCTTCTCAAAACAATTGTGCAATTGCAATTCGTAGAGCTCTTCAAGTTCCTACTCAAAACTGAAATCTGTTCATCATTTGTGTCAATTCCTTGTCATATCTCTAATGGCTGCATCTGCATTCTGTCAGCAGGGACACTGAGTGTTGAGGCAAAGAAAATAAAGATCTTATGTTGCCAAACAGTATATTTTGTACTTTGGATTTTTTTTTAACTGCAAGTTCCACAGATAAAAGACCAGGAGGGTCTGTGATCATCTAGTTTAATGTCTGATATAACACAGACTATAAAAATTCCCTGAATCACTCTTGTGTGAAAAAGAGAATTTAGTATAGGAAAAAATATTCAATTCATTGCATTAAAATTGTCAATTTATGGAAAACTTCCAAATACTTTTACTGTCTGTTTGTGCATGTATATGTATTCACACACAGTGTAGCTTCAAATCCCAAACATTGAATAATTTCCTGATTTTATTTCCGGCTTTCAAGAACATTATTTGAAATCTCTTCCTCTATGAAACTCTTTTTATGTTTAACACATCACCTCAGATTATGCCCAAATTCAGCAAAGAGATTTAAATGCTTTCACTAAAAAATGAACCTCAACTTCTTTAATGCTATCCTTGAACCTTACATTCTCTTCATATATGTAAAACTGTAATCACAGACTTGTATTACACCTCTTGATTATGCAGGAAGCTGCAAAGAGGACCAAAACAATGTTGATTAGACTGAGGTTAGGACAAATATGAATTAATAATAATTGATATACAGCTAAATAAGGGGGAAGAGTTGAACACACGGTTTACAAATACTTCTGCTGTTGAAAGTAAAAGACATGTCCTGATTTCTCAGGGTATTTAAGAGAGATGAAACGGATTTTTTTTGCTAAATTAAGAATTTAGTGCACTGCTTTAATGAAGGTATTGCAAGTGGTTGATACAGTTAGTCTCCGTTACATCCAAAGCTCACAATATTTCTTTTTTTTATTTAAATGTCGAACAGAGAACTCACATTGAATGGTATAATCTTTACAATGTATTATATTATCTATAAATATGCATTTATATTCTTTTTTATTAAGATCTAAATCAACAATTTTATGTTTGGCCCAAGAATTAGTCTTATGATGACAGATTATAATCACCCATTCAATATACATAATTTTGGCACATTAGCTATATTTCAGTATTTTGGATTTATTTTTATGTCCTAACACTTACTGGATATTCATAGTAATAAATGACAATATGTCTACTCAGCTCTTGCAATGAAAAGAACAAGAACAAAACCCACCCAACACAGGAGGATGGGGTTTTTTTAATCTACTCCCACTAACTGACTCTATTGGAATTTATTCAACATCTAGCTTTTACTTCAATAATGACAAAAAAAAAAAATTAAGATAACTTTCTTTTTTCATGAAGACCATAGAATTTCTATCTGTTAATGTACCAAAAACTTTGTTCATTCTCATATGCTTCAAAATCTTTCCTGTTACCCTGCTCAGTTGATATATGTTAGTGTTAATCTTAACTTTCACTATAGTTAGATATATTTTTCAATCTGATACCAGCAGTCATACCATACAATTTATTAAACATATTGTAGAGCAGAAAAGGGATTATAGAAATGAATCAGTAATAAATCAGTACTTAATTTTGAAGGTGACAGAAAAGTGTGAGTGCTACTCATATGTGTGGTGCTGAGTGTCACCAAATACTATTGACTAATGTTTTTTAAACGGCCATATTCTTCTAGAATAATACTTTCATTGTACCTTGGCATCTTATAGTAAGGTAACTTTGTAAAAATGCTGAAAAAAATCAATAACATCTGAATGCAATTTTTAAAAAACTTTTATAAAATAAACTATATTATATTTATATTTTGGATTTTTGGGTTTTTTTCCTTAAGAAGGTTACCCTTTCCTGCCTTGCTTTGACCAATATGGTTTGATTTTCTTATAGGTAATATACTTTATTGAAGAGATCGATCCTTAAGGCCTAAAACAAAGACGCCAAGTACAGAAATGGAATGTTAAATAAAAGAGTGAAAAAAAAATGCAACAATAAAGAGCCATCTTCTGCTGGACTGCATTTGATACATGACTTTTCAGAAGCACCCAAATAAGTAAATCTAACTTGGAAACTTAGTCAGTGGAGTGCATGGTTTATGGCGATTCAATTCAACCAATTATTCATGGTTCTACTTTATTTTGCTGTAGGCATTAACATTTTCTTTTCCTCCCAAGTAACTGTGCCATAAGGAATAGATTATTGATGGAATAAGAATTTATGATCTTTTACATTCAAGTAATTTAATGAAGTACTGAAGGTATTATAAATACCAGTAAACCTTCTCCTCCATGTTTCTACATGGTATGCTAGTCAGTTATCCTGAAAAACTAATGTCTGCCAGATAGAACAGAAACCTATTTAATAAAAGATATCCCCAGTGAAACACAATTGTATAATTTAATTCTGGAGAGTGACAGAAGTAAAAATAGCAATGATCTCTTTGAAGAGTATTCAAATGACACTGTAAGTCCAGGAATATCTATTCTCCCTTGTTTGACAGCACTTCTGAAAAATGGGTATTTGCCACTAGACCTTTTTCTGCATTCTTCATCTATACAAAGGTAAACGTCATTACATGTACATTTAATTAGACCCTCATGGGTGTCAGCAACCTCGGGTTAGGAAAAAATCTTAACAGCAGTCTTCTTTCCTTCTGCAGCTTCAAATTGATGCTAGAAGCAGTGGCCTGGCAAGAGAGTTTAAACTTCATCAATTTTGTCTACTGTGAAAATTAATATGCAGAACTCAGAAATTACTGCAAGTCATAGCTATTTACATTAACTGTAAAACTGAATATCAAAGAAAATGTTCATTATAAAATCCACTCCTGATACACAATGAGTAGAAGAAAATCTACTATGTCCTGTACTCAGTATTTATTATAACACATATTATATATGAGGAATTATATTGGTAAGTTTAAATACAGTCTACATATTATATATATATGTGCATATATATACATATATATTTTATATACATATAAATATATATATGTATAATTTCCTGTGTAGGATAGATCACAGAATCAATTACATTGCAAAAGACTCCTGAGAAGATAGAGTCCAACTGGCTGCCATCTTGCCAACTAGACCATGGCACTGAGTGCCCCGTCCAGTCTTCCCTTAAACACCTCCAGGGATGACGACTCCACAGCCTCCTTGAGCAACCCACTCCAATGCTTAATAACCCTTCCTATGAAAAAATTCCCCTGATGTACAACCTGAATGTCCCCTGGTGCAGCTTGATACAATGTCCTCTTCACCTGCCATGGGCTGCCAGGGAGAAGAGGCCAATCCCTGCCGGGCTATACCCTTGTTTCAGGTGGCTGCAGGGAGTGATAAGGTCTCTCCTGAGCCTCCTTTTCTCTAGGCTAAAGATCCCCAGCTTCCTCATCCTCTCCTCATGAGACTTACCCTATATGCCCTTCCTCAGCCTTACTGCCCTTCTCTGGATTTCATTATATATCATGATATAAAATACTTATATGACAATTTCCTAATATAGGTGATACATAATATATTAGACATCATAAAATATTAAAAATATATATATATATATAGCATGCCAAAAATTATATAGTAACTTGTATTGAGATATTTTATTATATACACTCATAGAATTTGTGGGTTTTTTAACACATTGGGTTTATGTCAAAATCTATGACACAATTATTTTCCTTCAGAAATTGTTTTGTTTTCTCAAATTTTAGTTCTTACCTCCTTAAATACATGTCTTCTCATACTGTCTTTATGATGTAAATGGCTGAGAAAAATTGCATTATTGAACAATCAGAATCAATGTTCTTATTCCAAGGCTTTTGCTGTATTATGACCATGAACTGTTCTGAAATCTTTTCACTGAGCTTGTTTCAGTTCAAAATTGCTTCTTTTTGAAGTCAAATGCTATAAAGTTGTATGACATTACAAGAATATTTCTCTGACATTCAGACTGAGTTCTTGTGCTTGTTGTCATGATATTTTATAATTCTCTATCACAGCTTCTCTGGAAATACTGTGATCATTCATCGTCAGTGTGAAATATTGCAGCAATTCAATCACCCATACTAAGCAAACATCAAATGAAGTCAGGGAGGTCAATGGGTGTCAAAACTGTCTGTATGTTTTAGAAATTACTCCCAGGAAGCTAGTTGACTTCCATGTTTTAAGATCTGTCACGTCTGAGGTCAGGTTATATAATTAATAATATTTGGGAACTTGGTGAATAGTGGAATTCAAATTCTTCCCCCCAGTAATTAGAACTACACAAGCTGTAAGCGTTTCTGTTTCATTGCTGCGTTTGTCACTGGCTTCATTTTCTGTGGCCACAGTGGAGGTCTGCTGCATCACAGGCTGAGTGAGCATGGCCAGCCAACTGAGGGAGGTATTTACCCCCCTCTATTTGACATTTGAAAGAGAACACCTGCATTGGGCTTCCAATTTCCTTTCCTCTAGTAAAGGAAAACATTAATATACAGCAGCAAGCATTGTGGAGGCCCCCAGAATGTTCAGGTCTGGAGCACTTGTCCTGACCTTCAGACAGGAGGAACTGGGCTGCTTCAGGGGAAGGAAAAGGTTTTCTGGGGAACCTGATAGCAGACTCCAAAACCTAAGGGGAAATCATCAAAGAGACTGATACAGGGTCTTTGCATTGGTGTAAGGGGTGAATATCAAAGACAGTGGTTATGGTGAAAGCACAGAGTTTCAGGCTTGATAAAAGCAAAAAGAAATTCTCACTGAGGACAACCAAACAGTGGTATAAGCTGCCCAGAGAAGCAGCGCAGGCTCCATCCTTGGGTGCTTCAAACACCAGTTTGACAAAGCACTGAGAGACCAGTAATCTCAACACATGGCTAATCCTGCTATAAGCATGAGACCTCTGTAGGTCCTATCACTCTGAATTAATACCATAATACTATATCATAATATTATGATATGTAGGACAAATGATCAGTTCACAATCAGATGTCAGACTAGCAAAGTGAAACAACCCAATGGGATTTTTAAGTCTTATGAATTTTCATAAGAAAATTAGAATGCAGTGCTGAAACACACATCTGTTAACAAATCTTCCAGGCATAATTACTCTGACAAGACAGAGATGACACAAAAATAAATACATACTAATTTATATGGTTTTATCAATGTGCTTTACTGAGTGTGCTTGAAAGTATAAAACAGTACATTACTGGTATTTCTCTTACTCATATAAACTAAAGAAATTTGAAAATCAAACATGACATCATATGATGAAGGACGAAAATCACATAAAGAATAAAAATATTTATAAAAACTGTATCTATTATATTTAAATATAATAATTATTACAGATAACAGGTAAGTTCATGAAAACTCATAAGGTAATGTGACTTAAGAAAATAAACCTATCTGAAAATTGTAATAAGCTACTCAACTGTAAATCAAATATGGCCCATCCAACTCTTCAGCTGAGTTCTTTGGGGTTTTTTATAGCATTTCTTCTCCTAATTCCTAATTTTTGATTACAAACAGCAGCACACATAAAATTTTGTGTAATACATTACTATTGAACATAAGCCAAATATGTTCTCTTTTCCATTGAGTAGGGAAATTATTAAAAACAGAAGTATCATCACAAATTTTCAATAAGGTGTTATTTTGCACCTTACATGTTTGCACCTTACAAAATGTTTGCACCAAACATATTGTTCTGGTATTTTGAATGTAAATCTAGTATTATTATTATTAAATTTGCAAAATTTTATTTCTTACATGTAGTGGAAAATTTGCATGTAGATATTGCATACACTGAATTATTCTCCTAGAGTATAGTTTTCCTAGATGCATAAAAATTCAGAGGAGATAACCTGTCTAATGTTTTGTGATGGATGCATACATAGCTAGTGAATGGTATGTCCCCAAGACATGGTAACCAGCTACAAATTCCCCTTCATGTAATGATTTATTCATAATTTAATTCCAGTTGGGTAAACCAAAATATCTGTTTGAAAACTATTATAATGCTTTTTGTTTTCACTATTAATGTGTATAGCGAAAAATAAATTTTTATGACTTTGATGGTTTGCACTGGGTGGTAGCGGGTTTTTTTTCTAATTCCAGAAAGAACTGGATGCGATATTTAGAGAAGTCTATCTTACGCTTGCAACAAATAACATTTCAAAGGTATTGCAGAAAAAATGCATCACTGTTTAGCAAAACTCTTAGTTACTTACTATCACCATGACAAAGCAAAGGCCCCAGTTTGTAAGCAGCTTCCGAGTTGGGTCTGTCAGTATCTGTGATCACAATCTCAGTTACTGGTAGATGGTCCTTGTAGGAGAGGAAGCCAGTATCATTTGTCCTGAAAAGGTAAAATGAAAGCCACAGCTCTCCTAAATGTTTCCAATAAATATTTCATTATCATTGACACACTCCTGAGAAAAAGGAAAGAAACTTAAAAAAACTGAAAAAGGCTGCCTAAATATGTATGTGTGTATAATGTGTTTGTGTATGTGTGATACTAAAAACTGTAAATAGAAACATAAGCTTTGGAGTTGACATTGGGCTTATTTGACAGGACTAAAAGAATTTCATTGGAAGTAGGTAGTCTTATGGTTGTGACCATAAAACAAGTGTGCGAAAAGTCCTCTTGAATAAATGGGCACCTTACTGGCTCCCTAAGACAATGAATTTGCTCAAGTCAAATTTGAAAATGAGTTTTATGTTGCTGAGGACATACTGTATCTGTAATTTACTCTGTCATCAATAGGGAATATTTAATGGCTTAATATAACTTTCAAATAAGTCTAACTTTTTTTTTCCCAACCTTGACAAAAGTTAAAAAAAATCAAATAGAAAAGTATTAAGTCATGCTGACTACAGGAAAACAGTATATGCTACAAATATGAAATTTGCAGAAAAGAAAATATGCAACTTTGCACTCTGAGCACACATCTAGTACTTGTAATACTAGACCTAGTTCCTTGTTTAAAATCTTTGTTGACTTAGTGCCAGAACTGAATTTTTAAATTTCATAAGCACCAGTTTTGGCCCTGAAACTCCTTTCCCTAAATCCATGGAAATGCTCAGTTTCTCAGGTCTATTCTGGAAAATTCAATCTGTCCATTCAGTCCATTCATGGTTTAATCTTCCCTTTAAGGGCAAAGCAAATAGTTCAGAATAAACAGCAGGAACTCCTCATGCTGAATAAAATTTTAGACTTTTTCCTCCCCTCCCCTCTTCCTTTCCTATCATCATCATCATCATCATCATCATCATCATCATCATCATCATCATCATCATTCTTCCCCATACAATTTCTGTTTATCTGTTTTGGAGCACAGTGCAAACAAATGGACATTTTTTTTAGCAAACTATTTTGCTTAACTGAGGAACACAACACATGGCGTTTTTTAGATGTTAATTTTCCATGAAGTGAGATATTGCAGGTTTCTAATTTAGAACTAAAAGAAAATCCCTCAAAACATCAGAAGTGTTTCCTCAGTAAAATGATGCTGTAAACAAAAGTAAACCGAATATAAATTATCTTCTGTGGAAAGGATTTCCAATTTTTAAATTTTTAGGACCACATTTAAAAAAAAAAAAAAATCTGTTCTCGAGTTCTATAGGCTTAAAGCTTTTGATTAGTCAAATAAAGAGTTTAGAGTTAAATCTATGTCCAAGGCATGAAATAAGATAGATTTCACTATAAAAGTAGACTGTCAAAACAGCGTTTCAAAACCATGGTGTTCTCTGTGCTCAAAATGTATCTCAAAAAAGCAGAGCTTCTTTTTCCACCAGCAAACAGTATCTAGTCAACTGATCCAAAACAGTAGTATCTAGGGAACCAAATATAGCATTTATCACAAGTACCAAAATTAGTGTACACATAACCGCTTTAACACTGGAGTCACTGGGAAGAATCTCTACTTCTAAGTGTCAAAAATGGATACAAACAGAAATACAAACCCAGAGTCATTGTACTTTCAATTTAATACACTCATAAACATCTAAGCAACTTACGGGAAGTGGATGTGCACCTGAAGACATGCACGTAAGTCTCACATCTATTGTATTTACAAAAATATTGCCATTAAAAATTAACCTATATATGTGAGCATGGATTGAATGCATGACAAAACTGAGTAATAATATTTTACATGTCTGAGAAATGGTGCTATTTTTTTTCTCAAAATTCATTCCCCTTTTAACACCTTATTTTTGTGTTAGAAATTAATATTGTTTTTATTTTCATACAGCATAATAATAGGGAAATTCTTAGTGATATATGTGTTTCTTTCATCTCTTTTTTGGAATAAATGTCACAGATATCACCATGTGAATTTTACTGCAATAGAAAATTCTTTTCTCCAGAAATCTTTGAAGCTTGTGAAGAATTGTTCTTTGATTAACTCTTTCTTATACTTTCATTTCTGTGTGTGCTGAATTCCCTGCTCATGTTGAGGAAACAAGCATTTTCCAACCCAACTCAGTAGTCACTCCTTCAAAGGAAGAGTGGACCTTCAGAAGAAAAAAATGATGTATTGCTTGATTTTGCATACATCAAGTTGTTTCTAAGTTCCTAATCTTCTTTACATTTTCCCCCTTTCAAAAAAATAGATGTTGATGCATTTTTTAAAATGCATATATTAATGTACTCACTGAATTTTATTTATTTAAGTAAATGAACTTCATAATTTTAAGACCATTGTTTCTTTAACAGAAGAACTTTCATTTGAAAAGTCCCTTTGCATTATCAAATCCTGTGCTGCATTGGAGCTATTGTTGAGAAAGTTGTATCTGATCCTACTAAATGAAAAGTAAGGTTCAGATCTGACATTGTAACAAGAACTCATTCATTATATTATTTATTTGAAAGTTATCGTAAATGACACCAGAGAATTTTAAGCACAAGTGGAAGATGTACATCCTAGAAATCCATTTATTCTCTTTGAACAGGACTCCATATGACTGCTTTGCTTCATTGATAGCAAGAGTATTAATTTTCTTTATCTATGTTGTAGATGAAAAAAAAAGATGTAAAAAGTCTAAACCTTAAAGTGTAATTATAAATTATGCTAAGAATTAACTTTTTAAACAGAACGTTTTATTTTAACTTTAATTATGTTCAGTAATCTAAAACTAACTGAAGTTGTGCTAAAGAACTATTTTCTTAATTTATAACATGCAATATACTAAAGACTAGAAAGTATCTGTAAAATTAAATTTTCCCCAAAATTTATAGTGAAAGAATTAGCAATAATACTTAATATGTATAGCAATAACTTTGTGAAATATTATGTTCTATAGCAAAGAATCAGATGACACTATGGCAACTTAGATTTCCAACTTCCTTGGTATTATGAATGTGCTAAGGCCTGTATATTTTCTTTATTTACTTTTAACAGAAAAAGTATTGTGAATAATGAACAGTAAAAAGTCACCATTCATCCCTGTCCGCATCACAGTTGCAGTAATGCTGGGAATCAATGCAGCTTCCCTCCAGTCCACAAGCACATTTTTGTACAGCAGGCAAGGAACCTCCCCAGTAAGTATGAGTTTCATTGGTTCTTCCAATCCACCAGCTCAGTGGCATCCCATCTAAAAAGGTTAGAGAAAATTAATGCCCAGTTTTGTCTCCTACTTCTCTCAGCTTTCGCATCCAAATAGTTTTCCAAAAGTTTAAGAAGACAAAAAAACCTGCTCAAATCTATTACATTTAAATGACCAGGAAAAAATAAATTTCCACCTTTACTTGATAAGTAATTTTTCATTTTAATACTTCGTTATCACATACTAAGTGGTTGTTACAGATTTTTGCTTGCAGTAGTAGAAAAGGGAACTCACAGTACCTAGTTCAGCCAGCCATGATATTAGAATAATTTATCTTAAGCAGTCAATTTATATAATTCATTTTAAAATGGCCCATGAAAGCAGAGACATAATCATCCTAAAAATCAGGATAGTTTATATTACCCAGTAAAGATCAATTTCAGATGTTGGAACCACCAGAAATAGAATAAGGGAAGTCACAGAAATGGCCTCATCCCAATACCAAGAGTACTACAGAGCACTACTATCCATATCAGTGATGAGCTTTGAGTAGCTGAGTAGTGGTGTTAATCAGAAACACCCAAAGACAGCTGTTCGGTCATGGACAGCAGATTCAGAATTTATATTCTCAGAGACAACAGAAATCATGTTAATGGTGATCCCATAAGTAAATTGGTATGTCTGATGAGAAGAAGTGACGTTGCCCAGGACTATCACATCTGTCTGTGGTGCATCCAGTCAGCAGTGTTTGTAGCAAAAACGGTAAAACTTAGTTTCTTTAATGAAAGTACTTTAATGAAAGTACCGTACTGCAGAATAAGCTTAAAGATATTGCCAAGCAAGTACAGCAACAGAAGAAATATCTGCAGAACACATGATAGCTAGATGATATGAAGCAAAAAGATAAACCATCTCAAATGAGATAGAAGAAGGGAGATGGATGCATGAAAGTCAAGGCATGAGAAGCAATCAAGTACTGTTAAACTAGAGAATTTCTTATAGAGGCTTTTTTTTTTTTTTGCTTCTGCTGGAGCTCCATTTTCAGCACCCGGCCCCCATGAAGAAGTTGGCATTTATTCTACTCTCAACTTTGCTTACAAGCACCACTGCTTATTAAACCACACTGTTAGATAAGACCTCGGTTACACTGACAATCTTTCAGATCGTGAACATATTGACTGCATTCATTACCACACAACTGTCAGCCCAGCAGGCCAAAAAACAGTGTGAGCAGTTTTTCGAAAAGTCAAGCTTGCATAATGGCATCAATGTCCAATCTCAGTGTTTGCGTTTGCAAACCATCACAGGAGGAAGAAAACCCAGAGACCGTGTATAAATAATTTATCAGACAACACTTTAAAAAGGTTCCAGCAACTAAGACTGTAAAAAGCAGAATATTTCTGCTGCTTTAACAGCATGCCTTAGGTTTATACTATAGTCATGAATTAGCATTCTCAATGTTTCACTAGGGACATTGAGGTATGTTTAAAAGCTGGTCTCAGTTATTTGTTCATACAGTGGAGTGAGGAGAGAGTATTTACTGATATGCTGCAAGTTCATACTGATTAGCCCGGATTTTTTTCACTGCCTTGGCAGAAAGTACTGCCTGGGCAAAATAAAGCCATTAATTAAAGTGGTTAGAGATTTCTTCATAATGATCACATAAATGTATTAAGCAAAGGCTTCTTTAATGAGATCATTTGCAAATGCTATCCAGGCTGATTGAGTACAATGCATTCTTAAAATACAGTCAGTTTAGAATTACTAGGTGAATTGTATGTTCCAAAAAATATATTATGTAACCATCATCAAATTTTCTATTTCTCAGGCATAACTAGTGAAGATTTTAAACAGTAGAAATGAGAGTATTAAACTCTGCTTAAAAAAAGAATTATTTTAGAAAATTTGTAGAAGTCTCATGTAAGTCTCTTTCACATCTATTTATTCTTAGCATTCAAAACTAAATTTTAAATTACCACATCTGATTGCACACTTCTAAAATATTTATTTTAATACATTTATGTGCATATTATAAACATGCAGCTATATGCAATATAAACAGCATAACAATATAGATAGTGAATTATTTTAGCACATTTACATCCAATCTCCCTGGACAAAAAAAAAAAAAAAAAAGTCTTTAAACTTTCTGCTTGAGGCAAACCAGGCTTTTGAACATCTAAACATAGCTTTAATTTGGAGCCCACTGTAAAAAGAAGGTTCATCAGGACACCTTAAGCAGCAGGTTCACTTTTTTTGCTGTGGAGGTGTTTTCAAACAGATATTCTTCCTGGAGCAAACACCAGCCTAAGAAGCCCAGAGATACCCATGCTATAATTAGTGAGAAATAATGTATAAGGAAAGAGCTTAGACCTAGAATGAGAGAGGGCTTCATGCAGAGTCATTCTCTCTGCTTAGTAGGAAAGAATGTCAATGAATCAATTTTTAGCATTTTAAGAGTTTCTGGTGCACAAGCCAAAAAAAGTCACTAAGTTTTTCAAAAGAAAGTAAACAATGAAGATTTTACCTCCACATTATTTGGAGTGCTTAGATGTTCAGGTAAGGTCTTTTAACACCAGCTCTGTGTCAATAAAGTTAAATTTTAAATAGACTACATAACTTTGCTTTTATTTTAAGTAGATCAGGTATTCTGTTATTTCTTAAGGCAATTATAATTTTGTCAATAATCCACATTTTAACTACTGAGCTTTCTAAGAATGTTTATACTGGATAGTGGAAATTCAATGTTATTGATGTGTTTTGTCAAGTACTCACAATATGCACATTAAGTGCACACATTAGCTTCTGCTGGTATCTACGCACTAATCTGTGCTCTTTTAAGAAAGTATTTCCTCAGTAATAATTTAATTCCCTCTTTGAAATTAAAAAATCTTGGAAGACTAAACAAGAGGGGATCCTAATAACAATCTCAGATAATTTAAAAGTCTTATGAGAGAAATTAACTTGTGATTTTAATTCTCTGAAAGAAAATCATTATAAATCGACATTTGCATTTTCCTGGTTCAAATATCTCTTCGCAATTTACAGAAATCTGAGACCTCAATATTTGAAGTAGTTCAAACTCCATAGTAGCAAAATGGCATACTCTTTTTAGAAATAAATAACTTTAGTAGCTAGCAAAATAAAAGCATGATGCAACATAATAAGGTTTGTCTGCTTTACTTACCTGACTTATCTAAAAACCTTGACTTTTTGCAGTAGTAAGCAAGCTCCTGTTCACAGTGATCTGCAAGGTTTATTGTAGCCTGAAGCTGGTCTAGGCTGGCAGAATACTTGAAAAACACAGTGTGTGGGTTCTCTCGATTAGCACTTTTAACTCTGGTTAGGTTGGTGCTGTTATGCTGTATAATTGTCCACGTTGCATCTTTCAAAACACATGTGAAAAGTAATAAAGAATCAGAGCGTTGTGCAAGTTAGTAAGTGAAAGAGCATGCATGATGAAATCAGTCAAACTTCAAGACAACTTCTTTGACCACAGAAGCCCTTTGGAGCCCATGAAACAGACATAAATCATTGAGCAAAAACGAAAGCAATTATTCATTATTTCTATTCACGGGTAGATCATTGTGCCATGACTGTAACAGTTATTCAGCTAGTTAGCATTATTCCATAAGGAAAGAAGATGTGATGACACCCAAATATTTGTATCAGAAATATTGTTTACTCGGTAAATTGCAATGAAAGATTAGAAGGAAAAAAACACTTTCCCTAGGCTTAAATACTGCATAAAATAACACTAACTCTATCCTAGAATCTACCTACATTAAATACATCCTTATAGCTTGAATTAATTTATTCAGTATGGGAAAATGGCCTACTGGCCTTTTCTTTAATATATAGAAGCAGAAGTCTCGCATATACTGTGTTTACTGTAAAACTAAGATTACATGAAGGTGAATTATTACTGCCACCTAAAATTAAATAGTAATCATGGTGAAGGCTCATCTCATTCTTCTGATTTGTATTTTTGCCAAGATCCTTCACCTGTGAATAGGTTAAAAATGAGCTTATTCTGTTTCAACACCCACTTTCAAGACCTGTAACTCTCGCTCTCCTGACCAAAACCCCTTTCAAGGCAGGGGTGAGAAGGCTTCAGTCAAAGCACATCTGGGACAGTCAAGTTCAGATTTATGGTCATTGTATTCTTGCATATTTATGGCCAGCTAATTTAAAAAAAAAAAAAGAGAATTTTTTTTCCCCTAAATTTTAGTATTGACATTATATTTCAGACATTCTAATAATAGTATTCTAACTACTAGACTTGTATTTTATATCATCAGCTGCCTATAGGCCACACAGGGCAGATAATATAAAAATATCCATGGAGAGGAAAGAATGATGGTCACTTAGAGACAAGTAATAGTCAGAAAATCTAAACAAAATATTTTCGTCTAATCATAAAATTTTATTAAGGATGTAATTAGACTGTCAAAAACCAGATAGCTAGAAATGTAAATTTAAATTTTGGTTCCTTTGTTTGTTTTGGGTACTGTTTTCTATGGTAGTTGGTTTTTTTGACAGATGGATACACATACAGACACAAATACATCTAAACATTACACTGAACATAAAAATGAAGACAAGGAGTTTGGATATTCAACTCATTGTCACACTCACAAAATTACACAAAAAAGAAAAACAGCTAACAGCAAAGTTTGTAGCATTTTAATTGACAGTGTGGACTGTAGGCTTTTGATTCTGAAACTGACCTCCAAGAATAAATTCAGGAAATGGCACCTCCCTCCCAGCTGCCTGAAAATAGAGCCCCATGAATGTCAAAGACAAGGCAGTGCAGTAAGAAATGTGGGCATCTGCCTTTCCTGCCTCTGGTGGGAAAAGGGAATACCAGTCATGAGGAAACTGGGAACAAAACAAATACAGAGGATTCGTCCTGTCAGAATGCATCTTGAGATGAAGAACTGATCAATGATGTTTGCTTAATGTGGTGAATAAGGAGTGACTGAGGAAAACAGGAACAGCTGTTCATGGACACACAAGGATAAATCAGACACTACACTGTACCTTGGAGAGTTATACCCACTTAGAAAAATTGTCATCTTTCTGCCATGATTCTTTGGTCTCTTTTAGTCTCACAGGACACTAGAATATTTCTTTTTAAGAGCCTGTGCCAATCTGAAATGTGCTTATTGTGAACAAGCACAGTTCACTGTAGAAGTCAAAGTCAGGAGCTGACACCGTGAGACTAGGAAAAGCGCTCAAGTCAACATCAAAATCTTACTATAAGGTTTCTAAGTCAAGGTCTCAACACTTAGGGCATATCTAGCCCTAGCCAGTTCAAATCTAGCTTATTCATCTATTCTTTTAAACAGTTAAAACTATGTAGAAATATTTTTTTTGTCAAACAAAACAACAAAATGTTTCAGTCATTTTGGCTGGAAAGCATTCAAATAAAAGGAGCTAAGTAAACAGTAAAGGAGACAGCCATAAATCCAGCAATAATAAATTCCAAAAAGACATTTAAATTTAAGCTTAGTTGAAAGGACCTTTACCAATATACCATATATACCATACAGAGATAACATTAACTGCTTTGTTAAAAAGCAGACCAACTGTTGCATTTGTATTCTCCAAAAGATCACCTTGCAGTTTGAAAGATGAAGTTTAAATACCAATGTTCCTCCTAACAAAGGCCAGATCTAAGTTAAAATTTTTCAGAAGGCTATCAGGGAAAGTCAGAAAATTTCTCATAACCATAACTTATTTCTCATTTTCCTAAGCATCCTCAAGAGGCTGCAATTTCAGTGAAAACAAAGCTGCTCCCCAAAAATGAACAAGTATGACATTGTCTCCGTATGGAACACATGCCCCATTTATGCAAAGCATAACAGGAATGCTGTGTTAGCTTCAGAGCCTGAATCCTGTTATAATTCTAATTTTTATACCTAATTATTTGCCCAATATCCTGAGCTAAGGAGTCACCTTCATTTTGTTGTTCATATTTACATTAAATTCACAAACTGCAGAGACTTCTCACTTGCTAAGTCGTGTTTCAATATAATGAGCATGCATACAGGCACAGCTGTAAGTTAAGGAAGTTTATCACCTCACCTGTCATATTGCAGTACACGAGAAACGGTCCCAAGGGGCCACTTCCATCTGAATCAATATTGTAAAAGCCTGAAGTGTTCCCTCTGTGCTTATAGGCTTCACATGATTGCTCATAGATGGCTGTAAAAGAACATATTCCATCACAAATGTTATGGCATGATTTTACATTTTATTCAAGAAATTAAAAAAAATATGCATGACCCTTGACATTGGGAAAAGAAGTTGGGTGTGTCCTGTCTGCTAAGGAATGAAGAAAAATTCATGCAGTCAAAACTGCCTTTATTAGAAATTGTTAAACATATTTAATTTATCATGGAGATTACATGGTGCATTTTTAAGCATTTTATTCTGTATTTCCAGCTCAAAAGCTCTGGAGAAAAACATGAAGTATGGGTGAATAAATGGTTGAAAAATTGCTGAAAAATGCTAGAATGCCAAGGGTATTACTTAGACTCTGGTAATCTGATTTTGAGGAAAACCCCATTAACTACAACCAAATCAGATTTTTGTTGCTGTTGTTGCAACGTAAAGCAGAAGGTAAGCGTTTTTTTGGCTTTCACACTTCTTAGTTGCTTCCCACTGTAAATGGAAAGGCAAGTGACTTGTCAGAGATTTCAGTAAAAGAACTAAATTAGCAAAGACAAAATGACAGCTCCTTGGTTCCCTGTCACGCATACTTTGTATCAGTCAAGGTCTAAAAAAAATCTGTGATACCTCTTATATATCAAATATATGAGAAAAAAAAGATATATGAGTCCAGCTCTATAACTGGATCTCAGAAAACATGATGATAATGTCACAGCTGGACACATTAATCTAAATTTTCCTTTAACTATTATATTTCTTTTGAGCAGTCACAATATTTTTATCTTTCATTTCAAAATTAAACTGCACTCTATCAGTTATCAAAAAATTTAAAAATTCCACCAAAAAGAATGAGCTGTTAGATTAATAATGAAAAGTAGTTATGAGTGTTATACTTTTTATTTTTAATAAGCTATTGTTTTAAAGAGTGTTTTCTTTCTATTTTTTTGCCTGATGGTTACTGACATTATATGGCAACAACTATGAAAAGAAATAAACCATTCATTTTACTTACTCTCTGAAATATCCATAATAAACAATTTTTGCAATTTTCAAATGCAATTTTATGGTTCCTTACAGTAAATATTTTTAGCTAGATTTATAAATTACAAAAGTTCAGTCATTCATTATTATTTCAGACAATAAAAAAATTGGTAACTCATATTATTACATTTCTCACTAAGTCCTAATCATCAGGAAACTCTAGCCTCCCTCTGTCCTCATAGAAATCCTCATAGATGATTCAATTTGTGACTTTTCAAATTGCAATGAATCAAATCACCTTCATCTTCACTCTGGGCTCATCAGGTGTTAATGGAGTACAACATGGTATTCAAAACTACTATTGTCATATTTTCTATTTTACATAGTTTTTCTTACTATTGTTAGTTATGACTGTTGTTGACTTTGTACAAACAAGATTTTAAATAGGCAGTCTTCTAAAATCAGTGATTTCTCAAAAAATCCCATTTGGGTAGACATACATTCTTTTTGTAAAAGCTGCCAAAAAGGATTGTAACGATTTTATAGAGACAATATATAAGTATAGAATTATTTATCTGAGATTAGTGCAATTTTGTATTAAAAACAAACAAACAAACAAAAACAACCAGTAAACGTCTATGGATTTTTACATATTATAGGCATGCACTGCTGAAAGCAGTACCAAAGTAAAGCATCTCCTGTGAAATTACCTAAGTTACATTCACTTAGGCTTTCAAAATGTGTTTATTTTATTTTCTTCTAATCTACTTCCTGATCTAGAAAACTATATAAACATGTGTTTGAGGTTTAGCACAGGATTACTTTGGACATGCATGTAAGTCCCAGTGGCTCAGAAATTATAAATATTACTTATTATGATGAATACAGATGAATTTGCCGTATTTCTAAATGATACATTGATTCAGAAAGTGGAGTTATATGGATAAGAGAGGACATTGCTATCTTATATAAAAGACAAAAAAATGTAAAAGAAAAACACTTAAACTTCCAATCAATTTTTTGTTACATATTTTGAGTTCACAAAGCCTTTCCTCAAACCAAATTGTGAGTATTTTTATGACTGAGAATATTTTATTAATGGTAAGTTCAAATGTTTTTTACTTTGGTTTGCTTTGTCTTTTTGTTTTGTTTTGTGGTGAAGAAATTAAATCAGAAATAAAAGCATAATCAGAAATCAGAAAACATCTTATACTTACGATAGTGACAAGTAGCTCCCTTGTAACCAGTATTGGCACAGTTACAGTGGAAACTGTTCCAGGACTGTGAACACTCACCACCATGTTCACAGTAATTAGGCAAACACCTAAAACAAAAAAAAATAAAAAGTGCATTTTCACTCTTTTTTCTCCTCAATTACTATTATACTTAGCAAGAAAGGCAAAATCCTGGAAAAGTATAATGTGAAGGAAGTCATCAAGGTCATTGGTAAGGAAGCCAATGTAAGTAAAAGAAAATTAAGATATTTCCTTCCTGGTATTCCTTTTGCTTATAAAAATATCTTAATTATTTAACAAGCTTATGAGAACAGAAATAAGGTATAAGATAGAGAATTGTTATTAGTGTTCAACTGGTCACAACTCAATGCAGACTAATAAAGGTTCACGTTTGATAATTCAATGGCAAGTTTTACAATGCCTGGGATTTCTTCAACAACATGTATCATAAACAAAGCAACATTACAGCAGATTTCCTTCTGTTTCACCTAACAAATTAATCTTACCACAGCACTTGACATCTATTTCTTATTCCAAAATCCTGTTTACTTTCTATCCTAGAAAGAGTTCAGTATGTTGGTTCCAACATAACTAACTACTTGTAAGGCCATTTCCACTCTGGTAATATGACTAAGATCTTGAAGAGTTTTGATTACTTTCTTCTAAGTATACAATGGTTGACTTAAAAAATAATTTACCTGTAACTTCTTAGTGTTTGAGAGTGCAGCACTATACTAAAATATAAAATAATTGTGACATGAAAACAAAAGAAATTATCTTTTTTTATAAATGCAGCTGAAAATACTTGAAATAGATCGGCACACTTCAACTAATTATTAACTAGCTTTTCACCTTAGAAATTAGTTAACATTCTAACTGCACTAAGTTTATGTGCAGGATACAGTTCAGAAAGTGTAAAATTACTTTACTGTTGACATTAGCCAGAGGAAAAACAAACGAACAAAAACAACATGCCCACTAACATTCACAGGATATTAAAATACCTTTTAATTCATCCAAGAAACGTTATGAGAATATTAAATTAGAATTGCAGAAAGTCCAGCATTTCACACATCTGCCCTATGAATAATTCAGGGTCTTTGCACATTCACTGCTCATGGCACTCAAAGAACTTTATCTTTCTTTCATGTTTATAAACAAGGATAAGTGGTTTTCACAGAAGGGAATTAAAAAAGAAGTAGCAGGTGAAGTATAGGTAAAGTAAGTAAACTGATAGATGTCATCTATTTTCAAGGAAATCTGTGACATTTTTGGCAGTGAAACAGCTAATCTTGTATCTATTCTCTCACTCAAAAAATGTATTCCTAAGACTAGCCAACAGATGATATACGTATCAATGAATTATGTTTTGGAGCGTAAAGATAAAATTTAGGCATCAGGCTTACAATTATTTTGATTTTAAATACTTTGTTTGACAGAATTACATAAATATACATAATAATGTTTCTGAGGTAAATGCTCTATTTCTCTTTCCAATCACCAGTTATTATAAATAAAAATCTCTAGCAAAACTGCCATTCAAGACCTTCAGTGCATTCACTGACCGCTGGTCTGCTTTTATTTCAGTCACATTTTGTGTCTTATGCCTTTTTGATAAAGATATTATCTAAAAATTGTGTTTTATATGGTCTTTACTTGTACTGACTCCTTGTCCCTACTAATTTATCTTCCTAATATTTTTCACTACATGAAAAGCTTCGAAGAAATTCATGAGACTTGAACTAACCTTAATGAAAGTGCAAACAAGTTAAAAGTATAATTTAAATCTTTTAACTTTAAGTTCTTTCCTCTGTTTCTGAACGTATAATAGAAAGTAGCCACTTGCTACATCAAAGTAAATGTAAATTACATTATATGCTGTGACCCTACCCCAAAGCAAGATTTAGAACACAGCTTTCTTTGAACAAGGTAATTTTCTAAAAAAATTCTCATATTTGAAACAGTGTTTATAATACTTAATCTATAAAAAATATTTTTTATGTCTGCTAAAATCAGAAAAGCAACAGCTAATTAAACATTTACCACGTATTTCTTGATATTATGCTTTTAAGTGTATGGCTTCTGAAAATTATATAATATTTTAAACCAAGGCAGCAGCCTATTAATAACTATAAACTAATATTGAGAGGAGAATACTGATCCAGAATATGAATATAGTTGCAACAAAGAAAGGGAAAGATAAGAACTTTGTATGTCAGTTTTGAACTAGATACCTTTTTTTTTTTTTTGTATACTATTTCTTTATCCTGGTTCTACATTATGACTAAAATATCCTTTTAAAAAAGTAAGTAACTGCTGCATTTTTAATACCTATTATTTCTTCATTTTTCAGCTTACTAAAACAAAAAAGTGAAAAAAAGTATTTCAGAACTGTGGAGTGATCATAATTTTTATTTTTGGCTTTTTCTTTTTAAAGATATAAACTCATTCAATCATTTTTTGTATGCTGCTGGCAGGACAAAAAGGCAGGAGCTCTTGGTAGGAAATTGTATGTTTCTGTGTAGGGCTCAATATAATTAGGACAGACGCATCTGGTACTCTCTCCTCAGAGACTAAATATGCTAACATTGTAAGGTATTTAAATGACACTGCATCCTTTAAAGTCATTTTGTGAATGGTTTATAGCTAATTAGGAGTTATTAAACCAATATATATTGATAAAGGAGCTGTGAGAAAAGATATTAAGGAGAAATATATGAAGAGAATTGTTTGCACACATAAGAGATATATAGCAATAGAACAATATAAGTATGTCATGTAATGAAATGGCTAAATGAGGGATCATGGAGGGACTGATGACTGCAGTCATAAAAATTTAAGAGTAGGATCAGGAATGAGAAAGTTTATCAAACTGAGAAAACTGAAAATAGGAAAATGGTACATCATTTGTTTGTAAAAAATGAATAAAAAAGTAAATAATTTATATTCAGAAAAATTAATTATTAACTAAACATCTCTCCATGAAGACTGTAAATCTCATAAAAAACACTCTTCATATACTAAATGTGTATATGTGAGGTAAAGAATGGATTAAATAGAATTGTTTTCAGTTTATTTACTATTGCATATAAATCCAGTTTGCTATGCAAAGAGTAAATATTATTTGTTTTCATGCACTTCAAATATGTAAAACCTATACAAAAGGACCACATTTAGGTGTCAATCACTTCTATTACAAAAAGCTGTCAATAACTTCGGAATTTGGGCCATGCTTCATGATTTGGAACTAAAGATGTAAAGACTCGCATAAAGACTCCAAGACAAAGAAGGGATTTGTTTGTGCTCACCTGTAGGGAGATATTTACTATCGGGAACACAAAATGCTCATTAGCTTAGGGCATTATAAGACGTTTATAAATCACGGTAGGAAGAAAGCATTTTCTCTCAAACAATATGGTGCACAGGATCATACAAGCTACCTATTAAATATTGTTTAAAACATGTAAGCAGTTTTAATTTTGCCAAATATATGTGCTTTATCACCTGGGATTTATGGTGAGATGTAGAATTAATTTGATAAAGAGAGACGTGAAGCTTGCTCCAAAGTATGAGCAGCAGATATTGAATTAAATGAGACTGTGCAAAGCAATGGGAAAGAAATAGTCCCAGAAGCAAGGCAGCAGAAGACCGGACAGGATTTTTAAAAGCAGTCTATTTTGAAAAAAAAATACAATGAGGGTAATGAAATATAAAAATTAGTAGATTAAACTTCTATTTTGATAAATTAGGAAGACATGTGCTTAGCATGATGGGAACTGAAAACAAAATCTTAGTTTAGATTGAGAGCCAATGCAAGAAAGGTACAATGCTCAAGATAGAAGAAGAGACATAAATTAAGACTTGGAAATATTACAGAAAACAAAATCAATCAACCAAAAATCTCCCATAAAGACATTATTTTCCTTTTGTATCACTGATCTTGAGAACTTTTATCCCATCTTGGACTTTTCTCTCCTTAAACTTCTATGAAGAATTAGATAAATAGTATTTTTTCCATCTTTCATCTACAAGGAGGAGTGACTGTTTCCAAAATAAGAACATGGATATCTGTACACCGTGTTATCTCTAGGAAGGGATTGCAGGTCACAGAAGTAAGGCTGTGTGACTGATCCTGAAACTGGCTATTGTCTTAAAGCTGATCTCTGCCTACTGTGTTTTCCAAAAAAGATATAACTTTTGAAAAGTCTTATAATTCAAAAGACAGACTTTTTGAAATGAAAAGGCACCTTATGAGCACTAGAAATTTAGAAAGTGAGGGAGAATTATTCAAAAGTACATAATTTTTCCTCTGTCTGCTGTGTCCTTTCAGTACAGCCTTTCAGCGATGTCCAAGAAAAACACTTTGGGATTAAAGACAGCATAACTGTCTGTGACTGCATTCTCTGGAGTCTACAGAATAAGACTTCTCCTTCCATTGACTGTTTGGGTGTTCACTCACTCTCTTCTCAGCAGCTTGTACTGTTCTGCAACCTGCTCTGCTGTCACTACACTGAAGTCCAGCAATATCTTTCCTTCAAGCATTTCTATTACTGGGAATGTATCCCTCTTTGGGGAGGGACTTTCCTTGGGGGAGGGACACTTCAACTAGCTATTCTATTAGATAGATGCTAATTGAAGGTTATGAGATGAATTTTGACCGTGGTCTAAAAGACAATTGCTCATTCACTGTGATGGATATTATCTACTGTGTTTCTGGATAGGTAGAAGATAGGAAACAGCAGTAACTTGTAAAAAACATAGTATGTTAAAAGGTGGATAGGACAACAAGTTGCAGTAGGGGATTTGTGTCTGCAGCTCACTTGAGAAGAAAGCAAGATATTTAAATTTTTCAGAAACATAAAATAATTTTATTCAAATTTAATTTTATTTGCAGTAAAAGGAAGTCAATTTGCTCTATGCTACATATTCTGCATTTATTCAGGATTTCTAAATTCTTACAAAAGAAACAGCATATTATTTTGTAACAGTGTTCTGTTCCTTGTCATCAAATCACTATTAGAAACAAAACATAGGCATAAATAAATTAATAAGTAAACATTATTTTCTCACCTGTCTGTAATGCCACATAAATCTATCTGAAGATCACTGAAATTGCCAAAACCGTTTTGCTGAATAGAGATAATATCCACTGCTTTATTACCAATGGAAATATGTCGCATGCATCCTTGAAAACCACCAAATGAGGTATTACATTCAGAAATGTTTCCACTGCTAGGACAGCCTGAAAAAGAATAAAAACTGGAGCTGAAAAGAAATATTTTGTTGAAAAACATTATATACTCCAAAAGTAAATTGAACTTTTACAACCTCTACACATTTTAAACTTTGTGATTGGGGGACTTTAGCCAGAAGCTCTTCTGATAAGCCATGGTTGTGTGAATGAAAAGAAATACTTCTCTGCAGTCTTGCTGTTTTGAAAGCATATGCAAAATATCACTAAAAATTTCTTTAAAGGATAACCTAAACAAAAGCTCCAAAGCAATAAGCAGAATCAAGATATGAACAGAATGTTAGGTTACAACACAAAGTCACATGATTTGAACAAGTTTTACGTCACAATTGAAGTGAAATAATAAAAAATCCCCAAAACCAGTTACTAACTAAAGTGATTTTACTCTGTCAGCTGTTAAGAATATTTTGTAAAGTACTGAAACTTCTTGTTGCACTCCATCAATGACTCAACAAGGAGAGATGCTCCATTGAACCCGCTACTCATGGACAAGGAAGAAATGATTGAAAATGTAAAACCAAGGACAGGCTTGGTTACAGCAAACATGAAGGTGAAGCTGTGGATTTTATGAGCCACAGAGAAAAGAGAAACAAATAAACTCCAGAATTACAACCCTTGACCTCAGAAGAGCCAAAATTTTTCTGTTCAGGATCCATTAAAAATTGCCTTGGAGATCAACACGGCTGGATAGATTTCAACAAAAAAGGTCTTCAGAGGAAAAGAGAATCCCATAGCAGTATCAAAATAGTTAATCAAGTGTGGCATAAGACCTGCAAACATAAACACTCCTGAGTGCGTGCAAACACAAAAGAAAGCACACAAAATGTGGCAGCAGGGACATGCAACATATAGGGGAATGCAAAGACATAATGTGTGTTTTCTGGAATGCACTTAGGAAAGCAAGAGGAGATAAAAGATGCTGAAGTACAACAAAAAATATCTTTGGAGGTTCAACAGTAAAAAAAGGAAGGCTAGCAAGATCATGGATCTTATCCATATATCTCATGGGGCAGGAGACTTAGTGACAAGGGTCTAGAGAAGAATTGTTTCATTTTACTGGAAAGAAGTAAAACTGATCCTTAGGATTCCCATATCCTAGCAGAGTATGAAAAAAAGAATGCAGTATCCATGGTAAAGAAACACAGCAAAGGAACAAGGTGTACCTGAGCATGCTGCAGGAGAGGGTCAATGCCATTCTAACCATTGCCATTGTCATTGTGAATTCATTAACATTTTAATCCTCATAGGGTCTTGGCAATATGCTGAACTTCTTGATAATTGGGAAAGTTACACCCATCTTCAAAAAACTAGAGGGCCGTTAGTCTTATTGCAGTGCCTGGCAAATTCACAGAGCAAAACTTCTTAAAGCCATTTCTAAACATGCAAAGGACAAGAAGCTAACTGGCTAACTTTAGTTTCAAGGTTAAATTATACCTGACTGACGTCTTTGTTTTCTTTGCTGAAGTGATGAACAGTATAGATAAAGGGAGAGCACTGAGCGTTGCATATCATGACTTTAGCAAAGACTTGACTGTTTTCTATAGTGTCCCTATCACCAGATTCACAATATATATGGGTGGGATAAGCAGGCAGTTGATGCTGTGAAGTCCAGCTGATGATCACGGAGCAGAAGATTCTTTAGAGATTAGTAGTGACATCTATAATGTCTTGATTAATGACTTGGATGATGAGACATGTGCTTTCAGCAAGCATGCAACTGATACCAAACCAGAGGCAGGGACAAAATGTTGGAGAGCAGGACTGCAACTCAAAGGGACCTGGACATGATTGCCATGAAATTCATTAAGATGGAGATTTTTAATCTGAGATGAAGCAAGTCCACACAACAATCCAAATTGGAGGATAACTGTCCAGAGAGAGGCCTGAAATCCTAGTAACCATCAAGTGGAATATGATCTGGGGAAGTGCTCTTGCAGCACAGAAGGCCAATGCCATTCTGGGATGTATTACCAAGAGCACAGTCAGCAAGTCTTGGGAAGCGTTCTTCCTGCTACATGGCAGTTGTGAGGCCATATCGAGAGTGATGTAGTTCTGGGCTCCCCATTACAGGGGAGGAAGGACATCAGTGTCCTAGAGTGAGGCCGGAGGAGGCCTCCAAGATGGCTGGAAGCTGAACGCAATTATGAGGAGAGGCTGAGAGATCTGGGCCTGCTCAGTCTTAAGAAGGTGCAGAGAAGATAGAGCAGGACTACTTCCAGCAGTACATGGTGATGGGACAAGAGGCAAAGGACAAAACTATAAACCTGCAAATTTGGATCATAAGGTATAAGGCGCAAGCAACAAGTGTTTTTATGGTGACAGGGGTCCATATCAGAACAATTTGCCCCAAGAAGTTATAAGATTTCCATCTTTGCAGCTGTACATGGCTTGAGTGGTCATATCCCAGTACATCTTGATCTAAGACTTGCTTAGTACTGAGGCTTAGACTACATTCCATCTGGATGTACATACTGTAAGAATTTAATATTGTGGTTTATCTATCATCTTACTGGTCCTGAAATGCCTTGTTCACTGATTGCCAAATAAGTAAACACTTGTAGTAAATAAATAAATAAATTGCTTTAATCCTGATTTGATTTAAAACATGTACGTTGAACAGTTTTTCCCAGTGGCAGGTAAACACTATACTACAATGCTTTATTTGTCTTTCTTCCAAGGGGTATTGTTGTTTCTGCAATGATGTACAAAGGTCATCCTTTGATCTTAGTCAAACAAAACTGCATTCTGGTTCACAGCATTTGAAGACCTTCTTATTTTAGGATGTTAGAAAGTAATGAGTTTTAAGACACTTTTCTGCTCCACAGAGTTAATGAGTACTTCTGAAGTTCTGTAAAGACAGTGAAAAGGCTTATGATACAGGAAAGCAAAATGATAGTGGAAACTACGAAATATATTCAAGTAAGTGTGCAACAACGTAAATAGTATAGATATATTTTTGAGAAATTTAGATTAGAAAAAGCATTAAAACTGAAATTTTATAAGTTGATAGACTTGGAGTGTTCATAAATCTGCTCAGGAGCCAAACTGTTTAAAATTGCTATCATGTTTCTAAAGGCAAATGTTTTTCATCTACTTGGTGTGTTGCTTTAAGAACAACAAATATGCAAACTTGCAAAAGTAAAAATAAGAGCACAGTAAGTTTTCAGTACCAAACACAGTTAGACAAATGAATTACAAGTTTAACCACATGCCTTACAGCATTCTACAGCTGAGTGGTAACATAAATTCTGTCATTTCGGTGAAAAATATGATGCTCATTTGAGAACGAAATACTTCCAGTAGAGCTTAAATAATAATAAACAAACAAACAAACAAATAAATAAAGGCCAGAGAAAGTAGGAAAAGTTTACAAATTTTTGGCATAGCTATTTTACAAAATTGTGTGTCAGATATTTTTTTGGTGTCTCTTTTTAAAAAACAGTCTTCTGTTAGAGAAGAGACAAATACCATTAACATTAATTAAATTGTGTTTCCTTACAATTGTAGACTGGATATTAAAGATAAAAGGAAATCCTTTAATCATTAAATTTATATTATGCACTTATTGCAAAATTAAATTATCTCATTTTCCCTTATAGTTGCAATGAGTTTTTATTATAAGAACTGAGAGAGGTTAGAGATCTTTGATGATGGCATGACTAGAAATTGTGCTGACATAACACTAAAATATTTTCATGTTTATTACACATTTTCCTAGTTAAACACACACATTTCCTGCATAATTTGTATTCATTAAAACAAGTAAACAAATCACCATGTCCCCAGGACATCTCCCCTGAAAGGCTGATACTCATATTTTAACAAACAGCACAAACATGGTAAATATTCATATAAATTTGGAACGAAAGTAAAAATGCATTGTCTGCATTTTGACAGTGGTATGTAACATAAAAATTTAATAAACAATTTTCTAAACTTAGAAACCCACTTCTAGAACTCCCTAACTTTGTATGAGATATGGATGAGCTGCAGATTTCAGTGGTAAGGCTGAGATCAGAGAATCTGAGGGATGGATATGCAGGTGCTACTTCCAGTATAGAATTAATTTGTCCTCTCCACACTGCAAGACACAAATATAAGTGTCCTTCTACAACTTAATTGAATATGCTTCTTTTTGTAGATCCCCACATCTCTTCTGAACTGTTCATTTGTGCCATCAACCCTGCAATGGTGAAAATCACCTCATCAGACATCTGGGAACCTGAACCAACATAGAAGGGTTATTCAAGACTAATATTTTGCATCTTTCTCTGCTTTTGCTGATTACTAGCCAAGTCAAGGGGTATTTTTAGTATTACACGGTAGATGCCAGATGTGAAAACGCATGTGAATGCTCATGTAGCAGTTACTGTACTAAGTGCATGTCTGTGAACATGAAATTTATTTAAAAGCTGCTGTTTCAAGGGAAGTCATCTGTGGACAATGACTGGGTCGATACTCATTTAGTGTTTTGTAGATAACCTTCTTAGTTTTCACAGAAAGTTGAGAATTATTATTAAATAATTAATAATTTAATAATTTAACCATTAATATTTAAAAGAGAGGAAGCATTAGGCAAACAACCAACACACTCAGGTAATGTTTACCATTGCTACTATGCAGTCCATTCCCAAAAGAATTATATGAATAACAGAACAATCTGCTCCACTCTATCAATAACAATACATGTCATTAATGACATAATCCCTTGATGGCAGATGACTGTTGATATTCCTAGAGAATTGAAGACATATGTACATATAGGTTTTTAGGCACAAATTATATTCATGAAACGTAGAAAAGTTCTATCACTGTGGTAAAAAAAAAAAACAACAAACCAACAAACCAAAAAGGTCTATGCACAAAAGGGGTATTTGCAAGATAAGCATTTACTTAAGGTGAAAACTTGAAGTCATTCCAGTGGAAGACTCTCCAAAATATTCATTTGGCAAAACAATAAGTCTGCAGCAAGAGAAACCTTTGTGTTTGATTGCCAGACAGACTATATTCAATTATCAGAGCACAATACAAGTTATCTAAAAAGTGACCAAGAATTTAAGGTGGTGATTTATTTTACCCAACATGGTAAAATTTAAAGAAAACTGAAAATATCAGAACAGTGCCTGAACCAAGCTAGGCAAAGAAGACTTGAAGCAAGCCAAATCATTATTTTTCATTTGATTAGATATGTCAGGAAAAATTGATGTGTAACTGTTGGATATTGCCTTTATAAACAAACAATGATATTTCACCTCCGAAGTAGAAAACATCTGAATAAATCTGCAGAGGTATGAAGGCATGAGCAGACGAGGTCACATCATTGTCTACTCTTACACTGATCCGATTCCTTTTGACAGAGAGGGATACAGAATGCCACTGGCCATTATTTAATCCAGCACCTGCAAGAAAAATAAAACCCCCAAATTTAGTATGAACTTCCACCTATTATTATACAATCTAAATGTTTTAGAATTGAGAGGAGAAAGAACCAAGAGAGAGCAATCATAGCCCACATAAAATCTCCAAGTGATATTAAAATGAAAAAGAACTTAGTAAGCATACGCATCTTTCGTGAAGACAGAACCTTGCTTCACATTTGATTGAAAAAAAATAAAGCTACTTCACTGAATAAGTCTTAGTGTTGTAGTACTATTGTTGTAGCCTAATTACCTCTAATACACTCATTTAATGTAATGACTGTAAAGAATATCCTCCCAATCCAAGGAGGCTATCATTAAAACATCATTGTGATGGTGGATACAGTATTTTACACATAATACGTATTTTTATTACACTGTTACAAAGTGGTCATTATATTACAATATGGCAAAATAGTAAAATACTGCAGATGCTAAAAGCTTCAGTAATCTTCATGTCAATGTCACAAGATAATTTTGATTTCAGCTGACTCTTTTATTGGACATATGTGGGAAAATATTCTGAGAGTTAAGCCATGACCACAAACTTACATTACCCCTGCCTGTGTAGGTGTAAGGTGCCACAAAGCACTAAACCTATAGCCCCGATTCTGGAAAGCACTTATGTACACATAAATAAATTCTACACAGGGTAGCACGTAACCATGTTATTATCTTTAACAAGTGCTTAAAGTCAATAATGTTCTTGAGTATTCCTCAGAGCAGAGGTACTTCTTTCAGTGAAGTATAAAGATTACAACCTCTAAATTAGGCAAAGCATTTTCTGACTGCAGAGTGCCTATGATTTGTAATCTGTGATTTCCCTCTTGAAACTTCATGTATTTATGTAGTCTTCTCTAGAACATGCTGTATATGTTGCAGTAGCAGTCCATGAGTTGAGATTCATTCAAACAGAAAGAAAAGAAATAAAAAGAGAAAGATGAGAAGGTTCAAATAGCTAAATTAGAGCATGATTAGGATCTATAGATTGTTGATTACCATAATCTAAATACAAGATCATAATAAAATGAAGAGATAAACCCTAGAAGGACATTGCAAACTCAGATAGCTCAGAACTATCAGCTAGATAATATCTCCATTATATTTAAGATAATAGTAGTCCTATATACCTTTTTTCCTTACTTCAATAAGCATATTTATTAGGGAACACGTAACAAGAAATCGTAAACATTTTGCTTTAGCCCCAGCCTCTCATGAGTACTTCAAGCGACTGAAATTTTTCTCGGTCACAACTCTTTAATACTTTATCTCTTCCTTTAGAAATTAAAAAATCATAGAATCATATAACATTTTGGGCTGCAAGTGACCTTTGAAAACCAGGTCAATCAATGCCCCTCTTTGCAGGGACTTTTTTCACAGGATCACATTGCCAAAACCCCCATACAACATAACCTTGATCATTTCCAGGAGTGGAACATGTAAAATATAACCTGTTTCACTTTAAAATTGTCACCTCTTGTTCTGCCACTGCAGATCCTTGAGGAAAAAAGAATAAAAATCTCCATTATAGGCCTTAAGTATGAAAAGGCCACAATAAGGTCTCCCTAATTTTTTTTTTCCAGGCTGAACAATACCAACTCTCTCAGCCTGTCTTCATGAAGATGTGCCCCAGCCCTCTAATAATTTTCATTGTCCTACTCCAGTCTCCTTCTAGCAGGACCATGTTTTTCTTGTGCTGGGGACCCTAGAGCTTGAAGGAGTTCTTGAGGGTGGGGTCTCATCTACCAGCACCCCCAGGTTCTTCTTGGCAGGCCTGCTCTTAATCCCTTCCTCCGCCAGCCTACACTGATACAGGGTGGGGGGGCACTTAAACCCAGGTGCAGGAACTCTCATTTGGCTTTGTTGAGCTTCATGAGCTTCACATGGGTCCATTCTTCAAGTCTATCAAGCATCCTCCATCTTCAAATCTACCAAGGGTTGCATTCCTTCCCTAGAGCGAATCAACTGCACCACTCAGGTTTGTGCCATTAGCAAACTTGCTGAGGATACACTTGATCTCACTACCTGCGTCATTACTGAAAATATTAAATTTAGCAATAAACTCTGCCACTTTATTTTAATTGTTACAAGGATAAATGCTTTTAATTTTAGTTGTGCATCCTCCTTCAGTAGCTTCTTGTTCTGGAGGGTAAACCATATTCCAAACCTTGCAATATTTGACAGTGAAGGTAGGTAAGAGACTGTCCTAACATATAAAGAATGGTATTTCAGACCATCAGAAGTTTTGGTTACTGGAAAATTAATAAGATGAATTTTACACTGTTTGGTTTGTTGATTGTAATTCACCTTGCGGACCTACTATATAATTTTGGAATGGGTATTTTATCTCCCCTTCTTAGTGGTTGGCATGGTTAGAGATATTCACCAATGTTCATGCAGCTGAAGTTAAGACTTCCTAGAAATCCCTTCTATTAAGTCTGAGAACTAAGGAATGCCATTGTGGGAGCACAAGACACTCTGAAGAAAACTGTTCATTTTAGCCCTTTAATTGAGAACTTTGACTAAATTAATATTTGCTTGTGTGGAGCCACTGAGTGGTAAAATATCTAAGTGGAAGAGGCCAGTGGACTACCAACATCTACATTCCATCTGAAACTTATATTGTCTGCTGCTCTGAGTTAGAAAAATCTTAACCACAAACAAACAGGAAAAACAAAGCAATTAATTTTTTTAGTACATAATAAGGTAGCTGTTAAACAAGATGCCCATTTATTCTCATTAGTTCTAGCATTTTCATTCTAAGTATTAAAATAGGGTCTATGGGATGTCTTGCAGAACAATGATACCCAACCTCAAGAACACATGTATAAAATGCAGTCTATATAAATTGTTAGGAGATCAGTGAGAAACAAAAAAAAAGTTTAGAGGAAGTAATTTATAGATTAGTCTGAAGAATAACAATGAAATTCCATTATTATTAACATCACTTAACTAAAAGCTGGAGGGAAATTAAAAGCTTTCTAGAAACAGAGGGTCACAGAACAAACTGAGTAATAGGATCCAACATTTACACATATTGTAATTAAATCTGGTCTCATAATTCAAAACAAATTAACTTTGTGTTGATTTCTGGTTTTTTTTAAACCTATGTTATTTCTTTGTGAATATTTGATGTACCACTTGCAAAAGAGGCTACAAATTAAAAACATTAAGCAGCCATTCTGCAAAAGAAAGACAGAACTAACTATAACTTAGTTAGGAAACAATATGCCATTCTCCTCAGTTTTATATGGCTAAAGAAATTCTTAAAAAAACACAGGAAAATTAGTTTAAGACTTGTGCACAAAGAAATATGCTCAGATTTAATTATCAAATATTATGTGTGTGCGTGTGTGTGTGTAAGTCAGGTCGTAAGTCTTTGCCTGTAGGGGAGCAAATTTTCTGTCGAACCATCCATAATTTAATTACTTAAACTCCAAATGCAGACTTGAATTGCTTCAATGATTGCTACACCAAACACTTCAAAAACTCAAGGAAAAGTTTCCCATATGGTTTTGTTAGATAAATTCCCTCTCAGAAGAGAATAAGATGATTTTGCTGTAGCTTTTGCCTTCACAAAGACAAACACAATTCCTCCTTTTAGACTTTATGAATGGGAAGCTTAACCTAGCATGAGAACATTAAATTCTGTTTCAGCATAGAATGTCAAGATTTATTTTGGGATGTTAACACTAATATTTTATGTATTGCATTGCAGCTTTGAAATTGAATAAATTGCCCCATGTGCAAGTCTACCTACTGCTGTTAAAAGCGCCACCACCATCAGCCAGTCTGTTAAAATGACAGCGCACGGCAACAGTTTCTTTAACATACATCACATAATTGAACAGCAATTGAAATAGCTCCTAAAAAACCAAATTCATCACTGCTAACTATATACCACTGACATTCTTACTAAGAAATTGACATTTTCAAATGGTATGCTTAGGGAAATCTCTTGTCATTAAAGTGGTACTCTTTGTGCATCAGTTATTTTAGAAAAAAAAAATACCAGGGCCATACCTATTGTCACCCACAGGAACAGGATCAAAGTATTTATGCAAATTTCAACATTATCTGTGGTCATTAGAGGTTTATAGACTTTTCCTGAGTTAAAATAATCAACGGTTTAAAATTTTACTCGTAATCATTATACGCCTGTAGAAACACAATGAACTTCACAGTTTTTTCTCTCTTTTCCCTTCCCTTCCCTTCCCTTCCCTTCCCTTCCCTTCCCCCCACTTCCTCCTCAAGGAAGGGAAGGAATTTTCATTTATTAAGAGGATTTAAAGTAAGGAATCAATTAAAGAAACAGGGGCATGGAACAAAGATTAAGGAGACCTCATGTTCAAATCCTGTGGCGTTTCTCTGTCCTGTTTCATTCTGCTTTGCTCCCTTTGCATTATTCTTCCTAATAAGTTTTGAGAACAATTCAGACAGTTGATTCTTATTTTGTCTTTATACTTATTATAACTAGTTTGGGGGTTTCTCACTTGGTCTTTGTTACATAACTGGAACTAACTTGGCTTCTTTTTACACTGATAATATTCTGCTTTGTGAATATAAAATGGAAAATACAGGCTTGTGTATGGGTCAGAATGAATCAAAGATCAAGTGATATCATAAATATGTTTTCTGCATCCAAATTCACCATTTCTTCTACAAGATATTGCTCCAGCTAGTGGACTCTGGTCGTCTTTGTCCATACAGAAATGACTCCAACCCCAGCCTCCATTTCCTCCTATCATATATTCCTTGTAAACCCTTTTATCCACCTATTCTCTATTGTCTTTTTTCCTGTCTTAGGTCTCATCATATCATATCACATCATATAATCCATCTACAAGTAAAGGGCAAAACTAAATTTGTTTGCATAAATAATGAGAAGCTCTAAGGTAGCTGTGATATATGGAATGCCAGTGAATAGTACAATACTGATGACAAGCTGCTAGGTGAAGGTGATGATATTATTACATGGGGACATTACTGGATAGCAGCATTTTATAAAAAGCCTCTGAAGGTGGAGATGACATTTTCCGGTCCTGCTATCATATTTCCTGAAAGATGGAGATTCCTGACTGGGCCAACAGTCTTGCTGATCCCACATCAACTGCCAACAGTGCTCATAAAAACTGAGGACACTCTTTGTGAAAGACTTACTTCCATTCCTGTGAGGCAGAGAGAAAGTTGAAGCTGGAATCTGCTTAGAATCCCAGCTGAATGCTCTCTAACATGACTGTGTATTCACTATAGTAGCTTCATCCTTTTGTCTTGACATATTTGTTGGCCAAGGGTGAAATTACTCATCAGAAGACTAGACTAGGTACTAGCTTCCTGAAAATCTGTTTTACCCTGAGGGATGCCCAGCAGTGTACTACCAAAAGTAGATGATCTAGTCTCGATTCAGTGTTTAACTACAAAAGTGACCTTTTAGCTTCCAGGTATTCATTTTCCTTAAGTTCCCTTTTTTTTAAATCATAGACTCAAACTTGCCCTGGTTTTCTGAAATACAATCTGGTATTGGGCATCCACCAGGTTAATGGATATCTCTGCAACTGAGAACTCTAAAAAATAATAGACAGTATATTTATAGTGATGTATAACTTTATAAAAAAAATTGTTACTTGATACCTTTTGAAAGCACAGACAAATGGTGAGAAACATCTTAATGACTTAGCTTGACAGAGTAAGAGACTAAATTTCTTACACTTCACAACTGAAAAAGCTGCTTAGATTTGCCAGGTCATACATATGAGCTGTACATACTGTATGCATGTTAAGCTAAGGACTCAATTTTTCAGTCTATATTACTGCAAGTAATTTCTGCTCACTCATGGGGAAAAAAAGAATAGGTATGTTTGTGAGAAAAGAAAGCATTTAGAAATAATTGGGTGTAAAATTCCCACAAGTAAAGCACAGTTGCACACAAACTAATCATAAAAATAAGTCAAGAAAGCAAATACTAAATAAATAACTTTTAATTTTTTTCTTTTATGCATAGGAGTCTTGTAATTTTTTTCTTCATTTCTGTTACCTGCAGCGATGTCACTCAGTACTCTTCCTGTTTTATGAAGATTGACTTTGACTCTCCCATCACTCAGATATAAGAGGAAACCACCTGAAGACTGGTGCAGTTTACTGGATAATAGAAGTCCATCCTTGTTCCAAGTGCGAAACTGAAAACTGACAAATACTTCATCTTGCCCTGATGTGCCTTGCAGTGCCAGGAAACTGCTGGAGCTCAGAAATGTAACAGGAACCACCTGTGGCTCTAAACATGAGAAGGACATATTGCCCTAGAAATAAATAAAACAAATCTGGCATTAGGAAGAGTCATGAGAATTTCTCCATGGAAACTGCAGAGTTTTAAAACATGGTACATAGTACTTGGATGTACTAGTCTAAAAATTAAACATGAACTTCATCAGTTTGAGAAATGTTAATGTAGTTGTCTGAGCAGAGTAGACTCATCTGCCTGCACAGAGCAGCAAGGACCTTTGAGGGAATGGTGTAAGATCATAAATTATGAGGCTGTTTAATGCTACTTCAGGAGTTAGAAAGATCTGCTTTGTTCCTAGCTTGGCTCAGCCTCAATAAGCATTAGGAACTTGACAAATTCTTCAGTGACAAATAAATGCCATACCACTGACTGCATGTAAACACTTACATGGGTCTGAATGCTTGGATGCAGAAAACAATGTTGAGCTGGCACTGATTGTTTAAGATGGTGTTAAATTTAAGAAAAAAAACAAAAAAATTCCAAATTAATGCAATTGGAGATGGGCACCAACTCTAGTATTTGTTTTCACAAATAGAAAAATTCCACATATAAACTTTTGCTACTTACAAATGCACAACACATACTTCTTAATTTAAGAGGGAATGTGTTTTCAAGCAGGCCTATATGGACTAGATGATGAGTTGGATTTATGCACCTAGTGTTTGCTTACCTTCTTCTGAAATAACTGTTTCTTAGGTAAACTTGTGGCTGAATTCATTGGGAAACTCTGAGAGTAACCTGCATCTGTACTTGTACTGAGTGATGCAGATAAGAAATTTGGAATGGGAATAATGCATCTTTTGCATCTGGTGTCAGAGGTAGTTAACACTTTATGGTGCTTGATAGGACTACACTGTACACTCTGATCTAATGACTTGCTGACACCATTTGAACTATAATTAATTTCTTCTAGAAAAAGGATTACTAAAGATTAATGTTTTTGGAATTTAAAGTGCACTTAATTTCTGTTCAACACTAAGAGGTTTTAAACTTTTGAGCATACATAAAACTTTGACCACACATTAAGCAGCTTTAAAATCAATTTAAGAAAAATATTCACTAGTCCCTGGTGTGGCAAAGTATTAAAGTTTATGGGTTTTCATTTTCTTCACGGAAAATAGATAAATGAGTAAAAGCTTTGTCTTATGAACTCAGCTGTACAGAAATGAACAGTCAGCTAAACTGACATGTAGTGAAAAGATACTCAGCAGATTATAAAAGCCTTGTTAAATGCTAAAAACTGGCCATTTGCAGATTCCCCCAGTAAAGTGCCTATTTAACAGGGATTCTGTGGTAACAGAGATTCTTTCTATATTATTTAGATTATGAAATGTCTCCTAAATAGTTTTGGAAGTAGTGCACAACAATTTAAAATATTTGACATTAAAGTAATGAAATTTCCTATTACAGATAATTTCATAGATCCCCTTCCAGTAGTCCACACAGAGCCTACTATAATTGCCCATTCCCCAATATTCATAAGCATCATGGACAGAATACTATGCAGCGGTACAAGCTTACATAATTTTGGAATATTTTAAGTGAATTTTACATGAGAAGATATGCCTCTCATTCATTTCTTCTATGACGGAGCCCAAATTTGACTCTTCATATTCTGAACAGAAATCCAAATTAAAATATTTGGATCATGAAAGCACTTAATACATTTTAAATTACTCTGAGCTGATTTCCATGACACCTCTGCATTTCCTGCTACTGAATAAACACATGTTACAAACAGAAATGACCCTTGCTGTACTAGGAAAAAAAAAAAAAAGAAAACCAACAGCGAAGGACTCAGTAATATTTCTAGAAAGCCTTTTGTAAGACAGAACACATTTTTTCGTTATTGGAACAGTTTCTCTAAAAGGTAGGAATTTGGATATGACTTCTGGCCATATCACAATAAATACATTAAACCCACCAACCTAAACTAAAGGTTTTCAGAAACAGATCAGTATAAACTGAAAAACAGAACTGATCTATCAAAATTTTAACTCTCTGGACAAAGTGGATCAGTGTCCTCAGTAATAAAGAACTTAAAAAATGTACTGCTGGTGTTCTTATTAGTCTGACACATATTCTTATTACTCTGCTATAAAGCAATGATTTGATGGTTTCTGATGCATCTTGTTACTCATTGACTTATGTCACCCAGTTAGAAAGCACATAACACTGTGGTATCAGACATAGCTAAATATCAGCAAAAGATCTCACGAATAAAACACATCCTGCTTTTTCTACTAGGATGAATCTACTCAGCATAAAATGAAAAGTAGCCCAACTTGATAATTACTTTATTTTTCCTTCATTACCTAACATAGATTTTACCAGAAACATGTGCTAACAGTTTGGATTTAAACATGGTTGTGATCTTTTTCTCTCTTTTTTATTCTTTCTTAACTATAAATCTCTTACCACAATGTAGATCTGAGATTCATGCCTTCTGGCCAGGTCAATAATGTTCACTCCATTATAATAAATATTTTCAAAACACCCATGAAAGTTCCTGCGTGATAATGTCCCTGATTTTCCAGGCACTGGGATCCCTCCAAAGCTGAGCTTAGAAAGAGAAGAGAAATCAATAATACTATTAAGTAATTTTCTAAGGAAAGAAGTTGACTATACTGTAGGAGCAGAAGTCAAAGACTGGCCTATAATGAATCTGTTACTTGTGTATTTCACTGTATCACATCTACATATTAAAAGAATAGGCTATATCAAGTCAAATGTATGTAGCAAATCATTCTGACATTTTGGCTTTTTTTTTTCTTCTTCTGATGTATCTGTGTCTTGAATCAGTTTTCAGGGTCCATTACAGCTGTGAAACTAAGAAGAAGAAGGACAAGGCCAAGTACAAGGAGACCATTCAAAACAGTGTAAAAAGGGAGAAGACAATTAGCAACAATTTCTTTAGAAACTTGACCCTAACTTCTCCGCTCTGTGCACACCGTAACTACTGTAGTAGAAGAGTACATCAAATTACATTATTCTAGGACAGATTTGAAACAACTAAAGGAGGCACATTTTCCTGTTCAAAATGCTTAGGCTGTGCAGTTCCTTTGTATGGGGCTGTAAAATTACCTATTTCAGAAAGAGATTGGAAGATTTAACAAAAATAAAAACCCATTGAGAGCTACTAAATTCAAGAATATCATTCTAAATACATCCCTGCCCTAAGGCAAAAGCTGCTATAAAGCAGTAAATTATTTTAGAAAAGCACTGCCACAATCGTGACCTTAGTTCTTCTCTAGTATATGTTTTAACTCTTTTACACCGAAATAGGATTCCAGGATACACAGAAATAGGATTCCAGGATAAGTGAACATTTGAGTTCACATATTTCAAAGCTATTCTAGACAATTGTAAAAAAGGTCAGTCTAAATTATTAACCTTTTAATTTTAAAATTTTTTTAAAGCAAATTGTCAACCAGTTATTTTTCCTCTAGCTTTTGGGGTTTTTTTTTTTTAATTAGTATGATCCTCCAAACTTGGATATTATTATTTACATTCAGAAATTTGAAATGGAATAACGCAGACACAGAACAGCATGACATCTCACTCTAAAATGCTTAAAAATCGGAATGAGTACAATGAAGTCTGCGGGTTCCTGACATTCTGGTCTATCACTCATTGTCTTATCCAACGAACAGTATAGGGCAAACATAAAGCAGCCAGTCATCACATTACAACTGCGAAACAGTGGTATTTTTAACCACAGGCAGGAAAATTTCACAGCACATTACATCTACTCCTGTTCATGAATTTACTATTTGTGCAAGAAAGATTTTTTCACAGTATAATTTTCAGATCTAACAGGGATTTAAGTCTTGATATAAATATTTCTACAACAGTTTTTATGCTGACATTGCAATTTTAATCAAGTTTTATATTCATAACATTAATATTCATTAAATCATAACACTGAGTTGGGTCTCACTCATTATGTTTACAATATTGTTTATCACATTTGCAACTCTATTAAAACAAAGGTATTAAAATAAGGAATTCTGAGATGAAAAAGATGGTATGTTGAAAATACTGAGTTGAGTCTAGTGGAAGATTTGTACTCTAAGAACATCTCTTTTTTTTTTTTTTTATTAATTCCCTTAACAGACAGAAAATCCCCAAGGTCTTAAGGACTACAAACTTCCTTAAGTTCTGTTTCCTTTGCCTGTTTCAGTGCATTTGCATAACATAGGTAATAAATGTAATAAAGGAAAGGTAATTTTCACACCTCATAATCAAGGTCCAAATAACTGAATTCTCCTTTTGCATGAAAATGATGAGTGTGTTTATCCACTGTAAAGTTTACTTGATTGTTAAAATGCTCAATGAGAACAGAATGCCAGTGTTGATCATCCAAAAGGCTGCCCAGCGTAATATTAATTTGGGCATTAGGAGGATGAGTTTTAGTATCACCTTGAAAGAAGAAAAATAAAAACTATTAATTTCATTGAAAAAATAAAATTATTCAAAAAATATACTGCTTGTTTATCATACTTCATACATTAAAATCCACTTCACAGTTTAAGAGAAATTTTAGTCAAATAATGCCTCGTAACTATATTAGACTTTATGAGACTATGGCTGTTACCTAAATTAATGAGTAGGGACAGCTTCCCTTTAGTTAATTCCATGGTGATGTGGTCTCCATTTTGTCCTTCTCTGTGGAGGAGAATTCCATCACTTTGCATTGTCTTAAACTTCAGAGAAATCACATCTTTCAGTGTATTAATGAGTTTTTTATTTAACGTGTAAATTAGACAACTTTTCCCATCAAAGCCAACCACCTCAGACCCTAGAAGTAAAGAAATGAAAGATAATGTATAATGCTATGTCTAAAAGAAACAGTTGCATGCTACTTCAATATGGTATGAAGTTCCATCACTAACACCTCTAGATCACTTGTGCACAGTAAATTGTACTTATTTTTTCCCCGTATATTAAGACTGTTGTGTTTTAATGATGATGGTATAACTAGATAATAAAACCATGTGAGAAGAGATCTGGCATCTATTCAAATCTAATAATGTTCTCATATGCTGGTCTTCCTTTTCTTGGAGCTATAAAATACTTTGACCATTTCTGTTTTTACTTGTACTCTTAGACTGAAAATTGCTATTAATTTATATGCAATTCATTCCAATGAATAAAATCGAGACAAAAAAAAAAAAAGCCAAGGATGCTGTTGACCTTTGGGAAAGGAAGGAAATAGGGCTAACTGATTTTATCCCAATAGTATAAAAGAATATCCATCCAAATCAGTACAGATTGAACAAGACACACAGTAAGGAACTGATAACACTATAAAAATCTCATAGAGTATTCACAGTTCATATGTAATGAAGAAAAAAGTAATCACCCTTGAAAAATACATTTTTGAAGTGAATGAAGATGTAAGGATACGCAATAAAATATGAAGTTGTTTTTCAACTGACTGGTTGACTTCTTGCAAGTCAAGGGAAACTCATTATCTATTTACTAACTTTATATAATTTCATGATAAATATTTCTCCATATTTTCAGCATGGAAATGGAATGAATTCAAATTACCTCTTGTACTTTAGGTTTAATTTATATTCCATTTTCACAAAGCTCTTGTCAAGTGAATGCAGTTATGTTTTTAAATATAGTTTCTTGATTTTCTTTATATCTTGATAATGAAGAATTAATTTATCAAATGTACAATGAATAAATATGATGTTCTACCTAAATATGAACCCTAGATTTTACTTCATTTTGTCACTGAATGAATGTGGCCAGCAAAAGTGTTAGTTAATGTTGAATTAAAATTAAGAATGTAATGTAGAATAGCTTCAATAAAGACTTCAATAAGACCACTTGTACATTTATATACATCTATCAAACCAGCTACTTAGTAGGCAATGATAACTGTAGGATTGGGAACATACTCTTCTTATTGGGACAGAGTATAAAGAACATCAACATGGCTTTCCAAAATCCCTTATACTATTCTGCAGCACTGGTTCCTAAGAAGCAATATCTGCTTTGTCGAAATTTGGAAAGTAAACCAAATGAAATTTTGCCCCTACCCTCATCCCATGAATTAATGAAGACTGCAAAGTTGCTGCAGATGTCAATCAAAATTCTTGTCACATTTCTCACACAGGTCTTGTCTTCACCATTCATGAATTACCCTTAGAAATATATTTAAAGAGGTTTGAGAAAGACAGCTTGGGTGTCCTGCATGGTTATAAGGATAAATAGAATGTGGGCACATATCCAGATTACCATAAGATTTTCCTCTGTTATTTACCAACTACTTTCAACTTACTGGACTTCAAAATCCTCTACCTGGATTTTCTCTACTGTTGTAAATAAGAAAAATAAAACTTGTTTTATGAACACTCATCTTTTGTTCCCACAATTGGCAGTGTCTTACTTAAATTAATGTGATATAAATCCTTAGTGCACTATGAAAATATCTTTGGAAATCACAAAATGCCCCTGAGAAACTGGAAATTCTGGAGGCCTCACATACCACAGGACCAAGAATCCTAGTGATCCTGAGCAAAAGTTTTAGTTTAAATGTCTTTGAAAAATTTTTTATCTTTATATCAATTGAAATCAATGCTAATGTTCTATAAAGAAAAAAAAATAAATAACAACTTAAACCAATGAAAACCAACTGGCATTATTCCAGTTATGAAGAGAATACAAAGTCCTTTCTTTGGCTGATGTAACTGTAATGTTGACTCAAAGCATTTCAGTCTGGTAGGAAATGCTGACAAAGCCTCAATACAACTAGAAGTGATAAAAAACAAAAGGGTTTGAGCAGTATCTGCAGTGCTTTTTGTTAGGTATCATAACATACATAACTGACAATTTTTAATGTGCATTATATATTTATTTTCCAGTTACCTATATTCTACTACTTTATACATTTGTCATTTTCAGATTTAAACCTATCTTTCTGCCCGCCAGGGCAAAAAATTCCCCACTTTTTTGTTTCTTTGATTTCTATTTTTAGACTACCAGTTTTTAGAGGAAGAAATAAGAGAGTACTGTAATGAAGAGGGGAAATTGTAAGCTAAACTCATTCCTAATATCCCTTTTTTTTAGTGCCACGACATAGCTTAACCTTAACTGTGTTTTACATGGCTTAATTGTCACAGTCTGGCATTTCAGGAACAAAACACAGGAAATGTCAGTAGAGATTCATTGTTCTCTTTTGTACACACTAAGTAGAAAAAACTATCAGGCAGAGGCTTCAGACAGATTTTGGGCTGAGGTTCAGCACAAAGTATTTGCAGTGCAGTCATGGCACAAGCAGATGTTTTAACAGTTCACATGAAGGCAGGTTTAACACCTGGAGGTAGAAAACAAACTCTTTCTTTCTTTCTTTCTTTCTTTCTTTCTTTCTCTTTCTTTCTTTTTTTCTTTCTTTCTTTCTCTTTCTTTCTTTCTTTTCTTCCTTCCTTCCTTCCTTCCTTCCTTCCTTCCTTCCTTCCTTCCTTCCTTCCTTCCTTCTTCCCTCCCTCCCTCCCTTCCTCCCTCCCCCCTCCCTTTCTCCCTTCCCCCCTGTTTCCTTTCTCTCTTCCCCCCTGTTTCCTTTCTCTCTTCCCTTTCTTTCTTTTCCTTCTTGCCTTCCTTCCTTCCTGCCTGTCTGCCTCCTTCCCATCTTTCCTTTCTTTAAATTACTATAGAACATGAGTAAAAAAAACTAAGAAACATGGCAGAGACAGCAGAGTGAGCAGCAAGAAGAACCCAAAGCAAAAAAAAAAAAAAAAAAAAAAAAAAAAAAAAAAAAAAAAAAAAAAAAAAAAAACCACAAAAAAAAACCAACAAAAACCCCAAAAGGAATACTTTAAATATTTCATCTAGGTCCATAACTGACTGCCCTTATTTGGCCTTTCTACTCAATAAATGCTGAGACAAACATGGAAGGGCTTGTCTGGATGCACACTTTACAAACATCTAAAATGTGGCAGTCCTTGATCTAAAAAGTTTATAGGAGAAAACAAGTTGCATGTAAAAAAAAAAATAAAAAAAAAAAAAAAAAAACAAAAACAAAAACAAAAAAACCCAAACCATAATAATCTGCTACATCCTACAGGAAAATATAATGAGTATTACCAAGCCCACTGAGACTATAATTAAAGGCTAAACAATTTTTTTGAGAATACTAGGCAAAGTTATTCAGAGCAGGCATTTGACTGGAAGACAGCAAATTTGAAGTGGTGTCAAAATTTGCCCTGTAAATACAACTTCATTAAGACAGTAATGACTTTTTTAGAACATAAAGACATACATTTTTCACATTGCTTTATGGCGTAGAGAGATCTACATACTGTATTCTCACAAGTTTAGTTTTAGTTGTGTAATTTCTAACAGGTAAAACTGAAGAATGAAATTAGTGCATTTGCACTTGAATACAGAACACAGTTCACATACTTGACAGTAAATGAAAAGAGAGTTATTTACTCTTAAAATCTAATAGGCAGTGAGAGTTCCCTGAAGAAAAGGATGAGAAAATGGGGCATGTAAAACATGTGAATCAAAGGTAAAGTAGATATTATTGGCATTTCTACTTTTTTTTTCTAGTCCCACTTTGAAAAGTACAGTCATTCAAAAAGAGCCAGGCATAAATACTGTAACAATAACTGCATGTCCTCATTGTGCCTGATAAATGTAGAAAAAGACTGGAGAGAAAGAATTAAGCTTTTACATTTTTAAATAATTTTTAAAACTGTCAATCTATAATCACCTGGTTTGTCTGCAATGGCAACCACTGAATTTACCTAGTAAAGGCACTTGGTAACAGTGCCTATTGTTTTTGAACAATAGATGTTCAAAATAAAAACAGAGACGGTAAGAAGTCTGCAACTCATTTGGAATGATAGCATTTATAGACAGGGGGAAAAAAGCATTTCTAGAACACCCACTATCATTAATTCAAATAAAATCTTAAACCAACTTTTAAAAAATTACATATTTTTGATGACATCATGTTCTTCACATACTGTATTATAGTGAATAATGGATCAAGTAAATATTCACTTTAAATTCATCCTAGTCTTAGAAGATAACTGTAGTTGAGTAACTTCTATAAGCTGTCTATAGGATACATTCTGTGCCATGTATGAAACATGGAAAAAAATATAATCTTCCTCAGAAATAGTTAATGGCTACACAAAAATACTTTAATTTCATAACTGCTTATTCTAAATGTTTTCTTTTTTCAGTTGCAATGACACTTTTCTTTATTTGTCCTTTAGACTCACAGAGTTTTCCAGTGGTGGGCAACAAGCATGACACAGAAGAAAGCCATAAAATGGATCTTCTTGCAAGAGAAAATTATGATAGTGAATACAAATAATTAAAACCTGACTTTTAGGCATGGTCAAAAGAGATCTCTTCAGTTTGAAAATGTTTGAGAGCAAAACTGAGTAAGGATTTAAATGTTATCATATGCACAAGGTGAAGTACTGTGAAGAAGCAGAGTTGATGACTATCAAAAGTGAAGCTTAAAGAGAAGAAAGACTATTCTGCCATCATATACCACAGAAATCAGGTCTCAAATATAAGACTTAGGTAAGATTTTAGCTTTGAATGATAAATTAATTTGTCTACCCTTCACTTTTAAACTTTGGTTGGTCTGGAACTTAGAGTTGAGGATAAGTTGAATCATGATCATATTTCTCAGTTACTCAATTTTCAAGGCCATTTTCTCAGATTATTCTAGGAATCATAAGTCATGTTCCCAGTCTCAAGGTGGCTGTCACAGGAATTTTCTGTGAGCCTTTCAGTCTCTTCCTCTGGCATGAGATATTTGTTTCCTGGGATGAGGAAGTTTACCTGATTTCTGAGGTGACCTAATCTCCTGCATCCAGGTTTAAATTTTCAATATCCTTAGTTCACTACCTTTTACCAATTTTAAAAATTCAAATTTAAGGCAGAAAGCCCAGAGATATGTTTTCCTTATAGACACTTAAAGTCAGATAAAAATGCATGGCAATAGAAAACAGGTATATGGAGACCATCCAAAAAATATCAACCGTACAAAATATAATTTAAATAAGGAAGTTGAAAAAGAACCCTGAAACAAAACAAAATATGCACAAAAATCAGTTAAACAGGTTGCTAAAATAAATTATGTTTCCATCATGGAGAAAAGATGTGAAGAATAAAAAGCAGTAAAAAACTTACATAGAGGAATTTTTTTTAAAAAAATCCATGGATGAAAAACTGCAACAGGAAGATTTTAGGAATATTTACACTGTCCAGCCAATCAATAAAACCACACAATCTTACTTTCAAAGGCTTATGTCAGTTATTGAGGGCACAAAAGCTATTCTAAATATATAAAATATACAAAATATAAATACATAAAAAACTTGGAAGTGTCCTTCAATTTTTTTTTTTGTGGATCTATCTAGTTGTACTCTTACTGTCATTGTCTCAGGATTTAGACCATGTAGATTTAAAACTCTAAACATTTAGCATAGTTTGGCCTTCAGATAGATAGCAAGTATTTTATGACTATGACAAAAAAAGGAACAGTTTGCATAAAATCAGGAACTGGATTTTGTCCACACCATTCATTCCAATATGGAAAGTACAGGAAAATAAGCATCACATATTGACAGTTTATGTAGAAATAATGTAGTATGTACATAAACTTATTAATTCAGTTTTATTTGAGATTAAATTTAGCCTTAGAAATCTACTTTCAAATGCAATTTAGGCAGCCAAAGACATTGATGAAGATTCATTTAATTTAGCTGACTCAGAAATAAACTTACTATATGTGCACCCGTACGCTTCAATGCGCATTCCAATCCTGCCATTTGGATTCCAATCCAAAGGCACAAAACGGAGGAATCTTGCTTTAATAGAATGCTGAAGCTTATAGTACACGACACTGTCTGCATTTGTGTTTCCAGAAAAGGCCTAGAAGAAAATGAAAAAGAAATCAGCCACATCCACATTAAATACAGAAATATATGGAAGTATCACTGACCTTTTAATTTCATATATTTTACTTCCATTTCATCTGGCAAACAGTCAAGCACAGGAATAAAATGCAATTTTCAGTGAATTCCACAGGAACATCAAGATGATTCAATATTGATGATTCTTTTGGATAAGGTGTTAACTCATCTGTATATTTAGGGCTGATGCCCCATGCAGCAAAGTATTTAACAGCTTCTAAAATTTCAGTGAACAAACCCTGCTAACCCAAACATTCCTGTCAAAAAACACATGGAATATCCTCACATTTCAGTGCACGGCTCTATCGAACATTTTAGCATAAGAAAACTGAGTGATGTCTATAAATTCCTTCAACTGCAAGGCTAAATGGATTTCATTGCAAGCCTATGTTAGAAATGCAGAACATGCTGTTTTTAAAATGGTCTTATATTGACAGATCATGGTAATAAAAGACTTATTTCCAACTAAAGAATCCAAATTGTAAAAAGGATGTGTTTCAGTGTCCTGTTAAAAAAGAAGAATCTTTATTTTAGTTTTTTAACAAGGTGAAAGAAAAAAAGTAAACTTTTTTTGCAATATTTAACTGATAAAACTACTTTCTGATTTTCTTACATTAAAAAAAAAACAGAAATACATAAAAAATTAAAGAAGAAAATAAAAAAAAATCTATAATAATAAGCTATAGCATTCTAAAAACTGGAGAATATTTCCTGATTTCTCTGGGTTGTGTGTTTTATTGTCATTACCTGTTCATGGTATGTGAAGCATGAAGACTTTGTTCAGACATTTTGAATCCAAATATCTGATGGCTCTCTGAAATCTTTAGATGAGCAGTATTTAAAAGATTACACCTTTCTGGCTGTATGAGCAGTTCTGTTGCCATAGCTGTAAGCCATAGATGTTGCAGCTGGAGAAGTACATAGCAACCAACATCTTTAGGTATGCAGCTTCTCTTTCCATAAGTTTTAGAAACAAAGATGAGCTTTGCTGCATTCATTATTTATCTTTCAATACACAGATCGTTGCACCTTCTCTCTCCTGCAGTAGTAAAATTTCAGTAAATTCTACTCACTAAATTTTTAATGGGAAAAAAAAAAGAAATTATATAAAAAGACCCAAAACCAAACCAACCAATCAAAATGAAAACCAAAACAGTTAGTGATTTGGCTTATTTAAGATAACCTATCAGGCTAGCAATGAGCAATGAGAGTTAGTGACTTTGAATATCCATTTTTAGCTTCATGCTTTGTAATTCCATTAAAACAGCACCAAAAGGTGGAAATATAACAAAAATCAGAGGAAACCTATTATTTGGAGGGTGAGACCCTTCCAGACCTTTTGTCCCTTCAAATCGTATTTGCAGTCTGTAACAAATATAACTGCCCATGAAAGTGCCAATTAGTTTGTTGACTGAAGCAGAAACAGGCCCCAGAAGTTTAAGTACTGTGAGCAAATGAAGTGTTCAGTTAAGATTTAAATTTTTGCAAAATTGCTTTTGGGGAGCAGCCACCTCATAAAAATTAATTTAAGTTTTGAAAACAGACTGTATGTGGCTTGATATTTTTGCTGTAGGGTATAATTAGACTGTGTTTTTTTTAATTCAAATTTTGGGTTTTGGCTTCAACAATAACCTAAAAATACTTCAGACTACTTCTTTAGCACCATTCAGAATGGCTAATATAGAAAACAGTATTTCTTTTCTGTAATTTTACAAGGCTTTTATCTGGGAAAACCATGTTTTACAGTGTATCAATTGTGCTGAGTATTAAATGGGTCTTTATTTCTTGTTTTAAACAGTCTAAAGGTCAAAATAAGAATTTTGATTTTTTTTCAGTCCAAGACCGTTTCAAAAAAAGAGAGGACAAAATCAGACTGCTTTTTCTCTAGGTGCCAGTATTAAAGGTGTACCTGACACCTATGAAAGTATCCTGTAAGCTTTTTAGAGGAGAATTATATTCAACCTTTCAGACAGTCCTGTCTTTACAGTAGAACACAATTACTGTTTCATGGTCCAATCCAGCAATCTTTAAAACACAGAATTTATAACCATATAATGAGCTTCTTTCATTCTACCCCTCTTCTTTAGACTGTTCAGACGACTTCACTCTTATGCCAAACCATGTATAGGGAACGTGCCATTACTTCATATTGTCCTTACAACCTACGCAGATATCTAATGGTTAAAAAAATGTCGTGTGGCCCTTTATTAATAGGAGTAAGACACCTAATAATTGCACCTAATAAGCACTGTTTGCATAAATATTAATAGGGTCATACATTTAACCCAATATAACGGTTTGTTGACTCTTACTGATGTGTTTACATCAACCACATATTATACTGCTTCCTAATAGCTTGAAAACACACCACCTTCCTTAAAGAATGCAGTTTTTGAAACACTGAAATACTATATTTCAGTTTAGCTGTAAACAGTAACAGGGCCACTTAGCAGCAGAGATATCTAGATAGATAACCCTCCACAACATATTTTATTGAATGAAGTAAAAGTATTCAGTAAAAGTACTGAAGCCTGAACTGAGAGCCTGAACTGCTCTCAGCCTTGGAGTTTAATCATCCTACTCAATTTCTAATGCAGTAACTTCTTTATCTCAAGCTACTTTAACCCAGCTTTGAAGACAGAATCATTCAGTTCATTATGGTGTCAGAAATCACAGATGCACTCCGGATTGATAGATCTAAGTCCTGTCCATAGGAGGGCATTGGCAAGCTCAGAATGATTGTGAAGGCAAGCTTGAATCAAGACAAGGTAAAAAAGCTCCTTGATTTCTCTGTCCATTCTCTATGTAGAAAGCACATGTGGGTGTCGACCAGGGATAATATAAGCATCCCATCCAAAACTTTCCCACCAATCAAAAATTCTCCCAGAAATCAAACTGTGCAGGACACACAATTCAGATAATCTAGAGGACATGATCATTATTTACAAATATAACTTTACTGTATAATATACTAAATAGACACTGTAAAAAATAATATTACTAATATGTACAAAGCTTTTACATATGTTGTGTACCCATTGCAATAAATATATTTATTACAAATATTATTTTTAAAAATGTACATATATAAATAAATACAGGTATACTTGGCTGCAAAGACCCATGTAGTGATTAATAACAAGTACTGGAACAGGACCAAACCTGAATAACTTTGTTGGAAGAGAAATTGTGGTACTAGTGTACCTCAGGATGGTTCTAACTTCATCGTGTGGTTTATAAATTCTAGTACCAACCACAGAAAAAAATCAGCATGAAGTAACTTGGAACTGTTTGTATAAACTACTGCATTAAAAAAAGTTGCAGGATTAACCCATCTCTCCCATTTTCTCCCAATACATCTAAATTACATCCAAGTTTATATTACAGTTTAAATTATTTATATCTCAGTAAAAAGAAGGAGTACCTATTCCAGATAACCTAGTACACAGTACAAGTACACATCAACTGACAGGTTTTCTGAACTAGAATTCAAACACTCGGACTCATCCTTCTCATCCTATTACCACTGTGGTGAGTTATTGTTGGTCTATTGAAGTTGCTCCCCAAAGTCAACAACCATGAACTTTTCAGTTAAAGTGAAAAAATTTGCAAGTCCTTCCCTCTGACCAGAGAACACTGTACTAGACAACTGCCTCCCTTCTTAGATGTCTGCATTGCAACTATAGGGCTAGGACAAAATGATCACAGATGTTAAATTAACAGATTTTTAAGACTTCAGTGTTTATAAATTATATATGCAAAATCTGGCTGGTATGTTTCATATAAAATAATAACAGTGATATTATACTGAGAAGTCCTGAGAAGCCATAAGTTATTCACTGTACCTTTCACTACATCTTTAATTGTTTGAAGTTACAGTTGAAATATAGTAGTGTTACCTTAAATTGATCAAAAACACACAGCAGTTACACATACTCATAAATCTGAGTGTTCATAATGTATTTTGTAAAGAAAGGACAGAACATATTAATGACAACCTGATTAATATAGACCAGACAGAAAAAAAACTTAGCAGAAAACCATCATAAATTGTTGTTCCAGTCAACGTTCACTGCTTGTACCACCTAAATCCCCATTCCTGTTCTTACAGCTTTCCATCACTGTCACTGAGAGACAGGATAGTGGGGTAAATTATATCAATACTCTTTCAGTCTATCTCTTTCTCTTATTTCTTTACATAGGTGAGTGTTTTATTCACTGTCATGGTTCTTCTTCTTTTTTTTTTGGTCTTTCACTTTGTGAGTGGAATATTAGCAAACTTTACATAAGTTCCAGAATAGCTCCAGAATTAAGAGATGAAGAGAGGATGAGACCACACTCATCAATTAATTTTTCCAAGGTGACACCTGATATTTCTAAATGGACTCCAGATATTACTTCTGCCCTTCTGTTTTGTTTGTTTTTTTGGGGGGGGAGGGGTTCCTTTTTTGTTGTTGTCATTGTAGATTTTGTTCTTTTTAGGAAGACAAGTGAAACAATTTCCTTTTATATTAATATAGAAGAGGGAGAGTTCAATATCTAAAATTAAGCTAATGGAAAAAGATCGTGGGTTTTTTTCTTCTTACAATAGTAGCAGTTGGGTATAACATTGCAGGGGTGCACAAAATGTATTAATCTAAGGCCCTGGAACAGCTACTGTTAGTCAGAAGAATTTTATCAACAGCTAGCCATGCTCATTTTGGAATGGGCTTAATAAACTCTGTTTTCTTTCTCTTTCTTTATTCTTGTCATGTTTAATATAGCTGAAATGAAAAGGTACTTAATTTTCCAAATGACATGGTATGGGGAATAATAAATAAAACAAAAATAAAAATAAAAAATATATTTTTAAGCCACCAGCCACAACAGGTGTTTTGAATTCTTCCATCTACCATATTTCCTTTCATCATTCAGATGTAGTAAAAAATTTTATGTGAAGTAACCTGTCACCATCAGAGGGAGCTCTTGTATTGACACAACTAGGCACAACATTCTCCCTTTAAAAATTATCATAACAATTCTTCCTTATAAAATCCCAATATACAGTATGAATCTACTATGTTTTATTTATTAATACCTAATTACATGGACCTCGGAGATATTCCTGAAAATTGAAAATATGAATGTGTCTCATAAAAGTATTACTGGAATTTTACACAATCTTTAACAATGTTTGAAGATTAGCTAACTCTTTATTTGAAATTAATAATATGGATCTGTAGTCAATGAATTTAGATTCTGATCTTCCAGAGGTAGCTGTGATCATCTCAAAAGGTAGCAGCTGAAGAAGAAGTTTTGATAGTTCTATTTTCACTTTTTTCCCCCTTGTTTTTTAATAAATCCATTTGAAAAAATCTGTAAAATACCAATACATTGAATTTTGAATCTGGGCTAAAGGGCAACTGTCCTTTCTACTTTCAAATCAGTTTGAAGTTTAATCACTACTCTTCTGGGTAAACAAATGTTTTTACTAGTGGTCTTTAATCTGCAGTACAAAATTAAATTTATACACTTAGAAATAATTAACTCCATAAGTGTTATGAAATATTTTTAAAGGGCAACAACATATTTAACCTGTTTATTCCACATATTTCTTGTTAAAATTTAAAAATAAAAAAATTGTGCAGGTGGTACAGTTCTCATTGTATGAAATTTATGTAGCAATCACAATTCACTATTGTACTTCTGTAATACATAACATAACCCAGAGACTACCAGAAAGGTAATCCAGGTAATTTATAACTAAAATACCTTTAGTGCAACAGCTGTGTATGAAATCCACTGAAATGTCAAAACAGTACGTGGGAATTCTGTTTGCTCAAAGCAATATAAAAAAAGAAATCCCAAACAAACATTTTATTAATATTATATTATAAATTTTCTTTACATAATATTTCACACCTTGACTTGAAAAGAAATTATCAGAAAGAAAGGAAAAAACCTTATTAACTATGTAACATAGAAACGGCACAACAAATACTCTTATGTTCTGAGGATCATAAACAATAAAATAGTTCAATAATGAGCTTTCCTACTAAATTATTTCTGTGGCTTTTCATATATGATGTCTCATGATTTCTACCTTTAAAGAAATTTCTGTATATGAATTCTTTTCCAACTCATCTTTATGGATTTAGACTAGTGTATAACATCAAGCTAACATGACAATCTGTTTCTTAGGTTGCTGCAACATTAGTAGAATATCTCACCCATTTCACCAAAAACTTTAGTGGCAAAATTTCACTTTTCTTTTCATATAGGGCTTGCCATTCTGATAATTAGAAAACCTTTCAAAAGCAACCAACTTCCATATTTTTAGCTTTACTCTGAAAAAAGATACTATGAAATGCAAAGCTAAAAAACTCACTGAGATTAATGTTTTGGATATGATGTGAACAATAAGTCTGTAAGAACATTCTGTATACTAATTCTAATTCTGTGCAAAAGTCTTCAGCAAATGTATATTAAGGTTGCATTCAGAAGTTGTAAGGAACTAGTAAAAATATGTGGGAAGTATTTCCTGTTAAGAACATTTAGAATACAAAAGTAGAGCTTCAGTTTTTCAGAAACATCAGCATTCATGGTGGAGCCTACTGCTCTAGTAGGCGTCGGATGCCTCAGAAATGTAATGCAGAGAGCAAAGTCTGCACTGTAAACATACTACTAGATCACTTAGGAATATTTACTAGAGTTTCTTTGAGCCCAGGGGATGTATCTTAAAAGCCACACTGAATACAATAAAATCAACTTCCTAGTTATTTTTCATATGGAGAATTCATTTCTGACACGGACTTCAGGTATTTGGATAACCTAAGCAACAGACTAACTGTCGTTCATTCTTTTTGGTACTGCTGTGCATTTACATAGAAATTAATGACTAGAAAATACCAGTGACCAGCAAATTTGGCATGCAATGAGAGAACACATGATGGACAGCCAACAGAATGGACATACCTTCAACCCTCAGCAAATTGGTACCTTTGTGGGAGGGAAAGAACTGACTGATATGGTGGTGCCCATCAGCGACCAAAAAGGGCAAGCAGAGAGTGGCATGGGTGCCTCCACAGAAGAAAGGAATAAAGAAAGACTTTGCAGAAACAACATTAAGTTAATCCTCAAACAGAGATTGGAGAAGACAATTTTAGGTGACAAAGTCTCTTTCCAGGTACAAATTGTAATAACTCCACGGCTCACAGGGAAAACGTGACATATGGTTTGCAGCCAGAAGACACATCAGTGAACTCACCAGCTTTCTTCCACCAGATAGAGCTACCTGGTGGAAAGTAAAAGGAAAGCACCTGTACCAATACAGTACTAACAGCAATTCTGATACATCATTTTCTATGTGAAACCTAAAATGATCCCATCTCCTCCACAGCATATTTTACTTCATCTTCTCTTTTCACTAAGGTAAAAAGGCAGAGGAAAAAAATCCAAAAATGTATCAGGAACTGACAATGTTTTGACTTCAGCTGTCCCAACTTCCAAGTATCCCAAGTTTAAAAACACAAATCCAAGTTATGCTACTATTGATTTACCTTGGAGATAGGCAGAGTCCCTAATGCTTACTTCAGAGTCCCTAGAGTTACTGCATATATCACTGAGATCTAGCTCCACGCTAAGGCTGTTATAGCAGGAGAGAAATTCATAACCCAGAAGTAAGAACCCAAAAGTATATCTTAATGCTACAACAGGGTGAACACGGCACTGAATTTCAATTTTTAAAGGTCTTTTAAGGTTTTTCAACTCTGTAGTCAGAAATCAGACTTTACATAGCAGAAACGGGAATAAATTTCATTTAGTGCACATGACATCATGAACCATAACTCTGATTCTTCAGAGGAGAAGATGACTTCATGACTGAATACATGGGAATAATGCTGGTTATTTGTGCTGCTAATCTCTTTAGTTTATGTAAACAGAGCAAACATTTATCTGTATCTCTATGTGTACAACTATCACTATGGCTTAAAGCTAAAATACAGACCGAAGAAAATGGGTTGAAGCTCACAGATTATTCAGTCCACACTCCAAGACATCAACCAAGACATCACTGCAAGACAATCAACCATTTCCTTACAATAACTAAATGCTTTCTGGATAAAGTGGCATTGAAATTGTTTCTTTATATTAAAAAGAATCCATCTTAAATAAAAGAATCAAGAAATTTTGTTTTTCATTTGGTATTCCTAGAAGGAGGCTCTCATACCAGCAACAAGCTTGTGAGACAAAAATGAAGCCACATTACTCTCCTGAAATAAAAGTGCTGCCAGCTTATAACATCATAATTTCCAGAATACTGAATTCATGTCTAACACTTATGAAATGCTTGAAGGATGAGAGACAGTGAAAGTCATTTGTGCATGGCACTGGAAATTATGATAAAATGACTACAGGTACATGGGTGGTCATTTCTCTCAAATGAAATTATTTCTTGCTAAAGAGCAGTCTGGAAATTAATTTCTATTCAATTAGCTTTGATGCTCAAAAGAGACCATGTAGGAATAGCTTTTCTAAGAGAAAAAATAACTGCCCAGAGTAGAATGAAGATTGTCCAAAGTCCATTTTTTAAACCAAAACAGTGGATGGATAGCCCATCATGGCTTTCTGTACAGTAGGAGAAGAAAATAACTGAATAGTAGGATTTTTTTTTAATGTAGACATTGCTTGTGGAACTTGAAGCTCCATAAAATGCTATTTTCTTTTACAAGAATCTTGAATACAAGAATGCTAGTTCTTTGACTAAATGTTTGTGGCATGGGATGTAATTTCAAATAAACTTTTAGTTGACTTTTAATGTATAGAAATTTACAGTATCCTGTAGGAAGGAGTGTCATAGATTAATGTTTACTGCTTTAGGTTTTTTGTAATATTTCAACCTAAAGGATCTTGCTTACATTGTAACATCTTTAACTGCCTTTGGTGCACACTGATGCTGCAGAATGCTTATAAATCAAGCAATTTCAAGCAGATATTTTTAGTTTGCAAGTCATCACTACCTACTTGGTGCATCTGGAAAAAGGCAAAGTGCAAGGCAGAAGAAAATGGAGAATTATCCTCTTACACCTTGAGAAAACAATGCATCTGAACAGATGAACTGATTCTGAAATGCTTTTGAAAAACATTCAAACTGAGATCTAACTGAGAACCTGAAGGAATTCAAAAGTATATCCAAATTTAAACTCTAGCAGTGGGTTGGTCTTTAATTTTTTACTTTTTAAGTTAATCTCCTGTAGGATTTCTTAGGGGAAAAAACCAAATTATCATGTGACTCTTGTAACAAACACTAAAATGTGTCTCAATGCTATTCCCCCTGTTGAATTAAGGACAGGTAAATTTGCAGAGATGCATATTAGCAAAATTATTCTTACTCCACTTTACAAATACAGATTGCATCAGACAAAAGTAATTCTACTGAGGACTGTTTTCTCCTTCATTTGCAAGCAACATATAAGTGCACAGAGTTCACAACTCATTATTAAGGACAGCAAGGATTTCAGGTATTTTATATATAAAAAGCAAAAATAAATAATAAGAGATGATATCTCATCAGAGGGGCACTCCACTGAAGCCAGTTTAAAATACATTTTGTCACAACATTGGAGAACATCTTATTCCTTCCCTTTGATAAATTTATTTCAGTATGTGTGTGCTACAGTAGAAACTCCATTCTATTTCTTAAGGAAGGCCAAAATCTGGAAACAAATAAATTAAGATACAGATCAAGCACGAAGTTGCCTGATCACAATTCAACAAGAGTGATTTCCTTGGAGAACCCAGGGAGCAAAGGCTAAAAACAAATTTCTAGATAGCAATACAATATAATTAACTGAACAATTACAGAGTAATTCACCAATGTCTTTTATAACTAGTAGGGGCAGATGAATGTTTGGGGAAGGGAAGGTGGTGAAACACTTCATCAGTTCATGTGGTCCCTCCATCTGATACTGAGTGATCCACTCAAAGTAGGAAGTGCCCACAGAAGTCAACATACTCATTCTCAAGACCATTCTCAAGTTTCTAATTCTTGAGATCTAATTTGTTTTAAAAGCTGGCAAGTTCATACTTCATGACAGCTACACAAGTTTTGGGTTTTTTTAACCTATGTTAAAAGTTATGAATTAAATCACTCTGTCATATAATCTGTACCTTGTAACAGCCACCTTCTCTTTTAAGCAAGGAATTGTTTGCTCCCAAAAACCTTTGTTATCATTGAATAAATCAATTTTCAGGCTAATTATAAAGGAAGACTGCTTCTGTTAGGCAAATTATCACCTTTGCATCAGAAGTAATGTCAAAATGACACAGGAAAAGGACATGACAATTCAATATTGGAATCATTTGTAAATCTTTTTAGAAGTGTCAGCAAATGGAAGTCATTCTTCAACTGCCTAACAATATTTCAAATTATCTTCATATAACATAGAGTGAGTAAAAGATTTCTAATACTATCAAAAAGAAAATGTCATTCCCTTTAAAATATTAATAAATGTCACACTTTGTTATCTTATTTTTTCAAACCCCAAAGTAAAGAGCTTTGTAAGTATTTATAAAGAGTATGACACTGCTTTGTAAATGTATTTAGAATATAAAAAATTCTTCACAAACATTTGAAATAAATACACATTTTAAAAACCTAACAACAAGAAACACACAATGCAATAATGGATTATCACAAACATTAATTTGTGATGCATTACATAATCTCTTCATGTAATTCTTAAAAAAAAGTAATCATTATTTTAATACTTATGTAACTTTAAGCTACTTATGAGAGATTAAAACATGGGTTTCCTTAAGATATGTTGACTATAAGTAATTTTTTTTACTCTATAATGTTATTTACTGAAACTCAAAACTAGAAAAAATTTTAAAAAAACCCAACCAAAACCATCCTTCAGACTTCTCAGACTCTGCTTTCAGTACATATGCTCAGTTAGTTTCTTATTAATTCTGTGTGAAATTTTATCTGTCATATTACCTCTGTGCGAAGTCTGTCCTAAGGGGACTCTTGAGGACAGCAGTCACTAGGAATGCACAAAACTTCACCTCTGTCATACTTAAAAAGGCACATGGTCATACTGACTGCCAGTGTGCCTGGTCTTTACTTGTTAGCTGGTAAATAACAAGATTTACATTACCATCTCTCATACAAAGAGGGCAATTCCAGAAGCTGGTAGTCTGTGTAGTGATCAGCTATTTACATACACAGGACTGCACACCAAGAGTCATACTCATCTTGGCAAAGAGGTAGAATACATTGAAAATAAATTGAGGAGAAAATGGTTCTGCCACAAATAATAAATTCTAGGACCATAATTAGGATCTGGAATGATTGAAGCTGATAAATGAATATGAAACACAAACTTACAGGCATTATTCTGCATTTTTTTGCTCTTTACAGATGAAGACTATGAAAGCTGGTTTTGTAACATTAACCATCTGTGAGTTTCTGTGTTGTATTTTTTATGTCGTTGGCATGAATGGATATTTTGACAGTGACAAATAATAAAAAAAGACCATCTCTTTCAGACTGAATTTACAAATTTACCTGCATTCTAACAGAGAAAAAGAAAAATCCAACAGAGAATTAACCATGGTCCTCACTTGTATACCTGGCTTTCCCTTCTGTAACCCTACGAGACAAAAATAATTATTCATCCATCATGTTAGATGGATAAATCAAGTCTTTCTATTTGACATTTGCTTCTAAAGTCTGAGGTGGCTCCAACAGCTTTTAGCTGCTAAAGATCAAGATGGAAAATTCTGCAGCAGGGGTCTGTCCTGATCTACACCTATTTGTGCAACACAGCAGAGACTCATGTGTACCAAAAAAAAGGCAAAATTATACTAACAAATGAAAGTATACAGCTGTTAATTATTGAAAATATCCACTGACTTGTAAAGGACGTTGTAACTGACTCCAGCCTAGTTCCCTCTTACCACTCAGTTCAAAATGCTGAATGCTTTACGTTTGGGGTTGAAATCCCCACTTAGACCTACTATGCAGAAGATTCAGAACATCTTTAATCAAAAATTATTAAAAAAATATACAATTCAATTTTACTTAATTTTGTAATAATCTTTCATGACTTTTGTAGCTTTTCTCCTTGCACTACAGAAGTAAGCTGCTGCTGTGTTGTCTACTATATGTTTACTTTAGAAATACGAAACTAAAGAAAGGCTTTTCTAGCAAGGTTTCTTCTAGGAACACACCCTTCTATATCAAGCAAAGAACTATTGCTCTTTACAGACACAGAGGACAAGGCTGCTACCTAACTTTTAATTCTTCCTTTTCTTCCAGGCTCTTTTTTTTGACCAGGACCTCCTAAGAAGTCTCTTGGCAGCTTATATCCTTGCTGCTTTCTGCACCTTACCAGATTGAGGACAAACTTGCAGAACTTGTATGTCACATCAAATTCTGTTCTAAGACTATTCCATGGTTTTACAGCATAGTATTTATCATGCTCACGAAGGAATAAATTACCTCCCCCAGCTTGTTCTGAGGTCTTTGACAGATCTCACTGACTGCAATAAAAAGAGAACCATCAATTTCTATTTTGTCCCAGTCATAACTTCCTAATCACTAAGCTAAACCTACAATCAGCATTATAAATCTAAAGATTACCTTGAATACAGAGATTTCTCTAGTTTTCTCTAATTGTGGCCCAAGAAAGAGATATCCAGCTCCAGCTCAGCAAAACTAAATTAACAGAAAAACTCATCAGAGCTGTGCAAGCAGTGTAACAGATCTCAAGGCTTTGAGCTGCTCACGTAGAGATCCTTGCTGGGTACCCTAAATCATATGAATACATCTTCATCTAGGATGGCAGTCAGTGTCCCACACTGGGAGGACACTGCAGTTGTACAACCAGCTGGCCACATCACGGTGATTTCATGGCGTGCTACTCTTTGCAACCCTTGCAATACATCCACTCTCATGCTGCCAGACATTTGCTCCCTGTCACATGAGCTTTGTCATCATGCTGCTCATCTTCACCTTGGTAAGAAGGCTTGAGTATGGGGTCTACAAGATACACACATGCCCAGACAAAAAACTTGTCCTACACAAGTAAATTGTACTTCCAAAATGACCTTCAAGTCCTACTTCTTTTATTACCTCTATTATTGAAAATACAGGGAAGTTTGGGAAAATAACCAGGATGTTATGAATGGAATTTCAATCCATGCCACCAAAAATCTGGTAGAATTGACTCACTGCTTCAGAAAATCCTAAGACAGGACGGTGTTAGAGACATTCCTTCCATGCTAAAACTAGCCTCCCCGGGATGATCAAAACCAAGTCCGAAAACAAATTATAGTCTTAAACTATGACAGAAAACATGATAAGTGTAAGACTTTTTCAATGGTATATTCAACACGGAGTGTGAAAAAGCGGAAAAAACACCAGAAAAAAACATACTTGCTAAATTCAGAATATTTATTATTCTAATACATGTCTAATAAAACACTTTTGCTCAGCTAAAATACTGCTTCATAATTCCACTGACATCACCTAAACTGACTGCATTTTTAACAAAACAAAGATCTGATCTCATGTGAAGAAAAGACTAAGACAGCATTTCAAAATAATTCCACTGAGGAGAGTATTTTCAATTAAAATACTAAAGTTTAATTTTTTTATTAGAGAAATTAGAAAAATAGAAAGAAAAACATGTCAGATGAAAGAACAAAGTATGTGGAAAATCTGCCGTAACAAACCAATAATGCAAGTTAGAATAATTGCAGTGTGCTTTATTTAGACTGAGGAATGCATGCATGATGAATCAACCACTCAAGCCCTCCTTAAGTAAAATCTGTTTGTCAGAAAATTAGCTATGGATACTTAATCCAATTAAGAACTTAGCTCTTTCTTACTGTTTCGCTTCATCAAACTAGAATTTGGCAGTCTTAATTATTTCCCATCTTCAGAAAGTTAGTTTCTGCTTTTGGAGTTTTGTTTTTCTGGGTTTTTTTTTCTCCTCTGGGGTTTTTTATAATTCTGTTTATTTCTTATTTTAAAAGTCAGTTTACTAACTATATGTATTTTTATTATTTTTGAAAGGAAAGAAATCATGTGCTATAAAAACTAAAAATAATTCATTTTTTAGCAATTAATACACTACAAGAGCATTTGCAGTTTGTATTTTTATTTATTTCTTAAAAACTTATTTTAAATAAGCTACCATAGAATGCAAAAGAATGGAAACTAAGGGAGAGTCAAACTTAAAAATATTCATGTTTCATATTGTTCCTGGCAATTTTAAATATATTTAAAATCATGAGTTAGCTTCGCCTTCAGTAAGGAGAGGTATGATTGTTTTTCTTTTTTTTACATTAAATCTCTTTTTACATGAATTTGAGGGCTTGATTGAACCATTCTTAGGAAAAAAAATTAATCACATTAGTGGATTCAACTTTTTATCATTAAGAGATAAATTTATTATTAAATCAAAGTACAACAGTGTTTTTCATTAATAAATTTCTCCTACCTTCAACAACAAATATTATTTTTGCCATGCAATTTATTTATATTATGTATACTATATTCACATATACCTTTTTATATTTTTCTGCACCTGAGACCACGCAAATTTTGCAGTCTTCCAGAAGCTACCACTAAAGAGTTCAGATTTTTCCTGCTGGCATTCATGACAATATCTTTCAAACTTTAAACTTCTCCTGTCTACATTGCCAGAGGCAAGGTACTTCTTGTTCCTAAGGCTCACCACCACAAATAAAATTGGAGTGGAGTGGTTGCTGTTGTTCAAAAGATTAGATCCTGCACTAAAATAATTCTGACAGAGAATTTTTTTTCAAGTTTTTGGTTTTAATATTAGCTCTTTGTTATATGGAAGCTAGTAAGAGCACAGAGTATCTGGATCCAACAAAAATACACTTCTTTCTTTTAAAGACTATGATCTTCTAGCATTACTAAATAAAAACTGGTACAGGTTCTTTACTACTCCAAACTAATTTCTATTCTATGTTAGATATTTTCTATGTAGGATTTTTTGGCTTGAATAACATTTGTTTTCTGAGATAACATAGTGGAATGAAAACGTAATTTCAACTCCTCACAACACTAATTAACCAAACTGTAATGCAGACTCCATATGAACAACAAAATCTGTCTTCAAACAAATTATAATAGCATTGTGATAAATATTGCCTAAACAGATAAGAGCCACAGAAAATACCACAGTGTGATTATCCATTATTCAAACATCCCAAACTTAATATCAAGGATGTGTTTGCCATATGATACAAACCACTGGTACAATTAATTCTTAGAAAGAACAAGAGAAATTTTCTGCATTTGGGAATATTATAAAACATAGAATGTTTATTTCATCATAGCAAGCATCCCTAGTTATTTGCACTTACAAGATGTTTTAGAAAATATATAAACTATGATATGAAATATGCTTATTTTAGTGACAATATTCACCATTACATTTATCCCTAAAGATACTCCTGCAATGAATGGAGTTTTTTTTAATGCAATATCTATAAGGAATAGTCAGACATGCTGCAGTGTAAGAACTGTCCCTTATTTGGTCTTCAAAGGATCAGTTTAAGCAGCCTACTCAGAAAAACATCCCCAAAGGGATGCGTTCTGTTGAGTCCTGAGCAGGGTATGTTATTTTCACTCTGGTCTACTGGTAGAGGCAATGAAGAACTGACCTTCTTTTCTTCATGACACTGTACTTACAGATTTCTGTCACATTCACACCCAATATTCTTTTTCCAGGCCAAAGAACCTCAGTCTATTCAGTCACTTCTTCCATGCCAGATGTCTGCTTTTTAATATTTTAAAACATAATTTTCTGAATCTTTTCCAGTTAGGCTATATTATTTTGCAATGAATGATCAGATCAGCACTGAAAACATGAACAACAAATTCACATTCACAGTGGAATAACAAGGTTTTCTGTCTCATTTGGTACAAATTTCTTAATAATTCTAACACTTTATTTTCATCTTTGTTCCAGAAGACTAAGCTGATAATTATAAATGTTCTAGAGTTTTCAGGCGTCATCTGGAAGGAGCATCCCAAAGTCCCTCGTTTAACATGAAAAGATGGCAGATTTTTTGGGGGTGTAATTTGGGGGATTTTTTTGCCATGTACATTTTGTTAGCAGTGAAGACAGAATATTTGTATTTCTGCTTAATTACAGTACTTTATATGTAAATATTAGAAAGCCTCATAAATGCTCCAGGCCAAAAGCTAAGTCATAACTTCATCTGGGAGTAGTTTTTAACTTTTCCTTTTTTTTCCTCTTTTTTTTTTTTAATAAAAGAAGGAAAGAAGAAATTTTGAACCGTATCACAGAAAATTTAAAATGGCAAGGTCATATACAAGACTATGGAATAGACCAATATGTTAATTGTTTAATACATTTTGAGTTATGCACTTGTTCCTGCAACACATTTTTTCCTACCTCTGGTAAGGAGATGCCTTTGGTGAAGTATCAATATAGTATGTTTGCTTCAAAGAAAATGTGAATTTTCTCTGACATAAAAAGTTACATTATTGCGTGGTCTAATTAAAAAGCAAACCAAAAAAGACCTGAATGGTTTTCAGGACAACACTTTAGGAATTACACACATAATGTCAAACAGTATTTTGAGCTGATATTTCTATGTCTGTGTGAGAAAGAAACAGGAAACAGTGAATATTTAAGAAAATATGCATAGCTTTGTAATTTTCACTGATGGAATCTTTTCAAATATGTGCATATTTTATGGATGCATGCTATCTTTATTAATTTGCCCTGTATTTGAATATGAACCTGTGATAATTCAGCATTGGGTATGTAGATGAGGACAGGAATTTTATGTGAGCTCAACAAATTGTAAATGTTACAATGATCCTGCTTCTACAAAAACTAAATAAAACATTAATCGTTTTTCATTTGCTTCCATATCGTGTAACTAGTATTCCCTTTTGCAAAACAGAAGTATAGAAACATACAAAATACAAAGAGAAGAAGGTGAATTGCTAACATAAACTTCAGAAATATATCAACAGAATACTATTTCATTTAATCATAGGGTAATTTGAGTTGGAAAGTAATATATTCCAAATTCTTGCTTAAATTAAGGTCCGCTACTAGGTCAGACAAGGTTTCTCAGGGCTTTCCCACTATCTGTCTTAATATTTTACTGTGCATCCTTACATCTGTCACATGAACCTGTTTCTATGAAAATTCTATTTTCTCCCCTTTTTTCATTTTTACTACAGGTTAGAAAAGACATGAGACAAGCAGAGAGCATAATTAAGCACTCGTTCTGTTTATATCAGATTATTAATGATTTGATCCTTCCGAGATGCAAAATACGTCATATCTTGATGAAGTTACTGATATGAGACACTACCTCTGGTGATATTTCTCCAGACACCACCCAAAGTAGATCAGAGGTTAACAGAGCAATTTCCCTTTATATTGCAGAAAATATGCTGGAAAAGAGATGAAATATCACGGATATCACATGATGTGAATAATTATATGCAGGTGGTGGGGGGGTGTTTTGACCTTTTTTTTTTTTTTAAAAAATGACATGATGCTGACTGTTACAAACTCAAGAGCTTGGGCACATCATGAGGATCTCCTTTCATTAGCCAGACTCTTGGAAATAAAAATGTGTTATTAATCCAATTTTACTTGGACTTCATTACCTTCAATTCCCAAATGCCATTAACAAACAGGAAAGAAAAAATGAAAGAGAGTTTGATTCTATTTGCTTATGTACTAATATATAGATAGTATAGAACATCAAGTAATTATATTACCTTTCTAATTATAAAATTTAAAATATATATGATATTTAAAAATGCATAAAATATATTAGCTATTCACCAATTCTTCCCTCATATGTATGTTTATTTTATCACTTCAACTTCCACAGTACAGGTTCTAGGTTTCGACACTGTGCCACTGCACTCTCAGAAAATGCAAATAACTGAACTACTGTACATAATTTATTACACAATAAGTATCTTGTAAGCCTCTAAAGCTTCACTGCATCTGAAGTATTTGCATCTCAGGAGAATAGAGACACATTTCCCCTAAATAGTATTCCCCAAACAGCGTGAAAAAAATACCACTACTGATAATTAAGGACGACCTGTTTGTTTTCATTACTTCAGCTTATCCAAAAGTTATCGTCTTGTATATAAACTGACAGAACTTTGCTTACAGCCTGCTAATACCTGAATTGCCTAAGACCAAATAAAATCATGGAAGAATATAATGAAATTCAACTCACTTAATTCTTCAATTATATCTGGTTTTACTGGTTTCATCTTACTGGTGCCCTCCTTGATATCAAATCAACAGGGAGAAGCTGAAAATTATCATCTCATTGAGGAAAGAAAAGTTATCGAGGACAATGCAGATCTTTTTCCTCACTATGAAGTCAAGTTTTCTCACATCAACACTGAAGCAAGAATCGTTATCCTCTTTCGCAATTTTGTGAATTTGTATTGGCTGAATTAAAGAAACACAGCAAAAACTAAGTAACATACAATTACGCATATTGCTTGGTTGTTTAGGTTTACCCTTCAGAAATAAAAGGTCACAAATCAGCATAATATCATACTAACAATATCAGGTGACATTTTTAATAATGCAAATTAATTGGGATCTTAATCAGGATGAAAAAAAAAATTATGGTAACTTTACATTGAGATCCTGATAGGGCTTTTCAAGATCTTATCCTCAGTATTTTTTATTGTTCCCACAATATAAATCTATGTATAGGCTAGACTCTCCTGTGTCCAGAGCAGGATCCTGAAGATACCTGAGGCTTGGAGCACTTGTCCTATAAAGACAAGCTGACAGAGCTGGGCTGCTCAGCCTGAAGAAAAGACTTCAGGGAGGCCTTAGAGCAGCCTTCCAGTAAAAGGGGGCCTACAAGAAAGATGGAGACAGACTACTTACAGGGGCATGAAGTGACAGGATGAGACAGAAAGCCTTTAAACTGAAAGAGGATAGATTAAGATTAGGAATTAATTAGGAAATATATTTTTACAATGAAGGTGAGGAGGCACTGAAACAGTTTGCTCAAGAAGCTGTGGATGCCCCATCCCTGGATGTGCCCATCCTTGCATGGGCAGCCTGGTCTAGTGGAGGGTGAACCTGCCCATGGCAGGGGTGATGGAACTGGGGTGATGGATGATTTTACAGTCCCTTACAACATAAACCATTGTATGCATCTGTATGTACACCAAAAATGTTTTATAATAAACTGAAATACAGTTTTACACTCTATAAAATATTGTATTATATGTAGAAAAAGGTATATGAATGCAAAAAATATCTACAGTGCCATGTTGCCAGTAGTACTGCTAATGATTGTTTTTAACAATCTTCATCACCTCATTCCAGAGTTTTATCTCACAATTTCAGGTGAATACTTTTCAAGTCCTTGTTAAAAAAACCCTTAAAATCACAGGTTTCTCATCTATAGCCACAATAAAAAGTAAAACTCAATTAAATTATTTCAAGTTTTCTTTTAACTTATTTTTGTCAAGAATGTTGATGAAGTATAATTCTATTTTTTTTCATAATCTCTGAATAGTCTTTTAGTCATGATAATAAATTAAGAAATGATAATAGCATTAAATTAAATTTCTCAGACACATGCTGTGACTCCTGGGGATGGTGCTGGGCAGAGCCAGGAATTGGACTTTATGATACTTAAGGGTCCCTTCCAACTCAGATTATTATGTGACTCTGTGAAATTTCTTTAATGGCATTTATTTCCTGAAATGTCTGATTCTAAGTAAGAGGAAATATTAACTTCCATATCTCCTGCCAGTCTGTAGACATTGAAAAGAACACATAAAACTATCCAGACTTCCACTACAAAACAAGCAGCAAAATTTCACTGCCATCAAACTGGGTTTTGGTGGTTGCTTCATTGTTGTTTTGGCTGGTTTGCTTTGTGGTCTTTTTGGGTTTGGGTTTGCTGGTTTGTTTGTTTCTAGTGTTGACTTGATTCATGCCACTCAAGCAGGTTCTTAAGAAATATCAAATCTCATCATGTTCAAAAATATCCTAAGAGGCAACTTTCTAAAATTTTATTACCATAAACTTAACACATGGTTAATTTACTTACTGAATAACTTGGTGCTAAATTTTCATTTCTCTACCTCAGGGAGAAACCCATCAGTGAAGAATTAAGGGAATAAATTCTGATTTTTTTTTTCACCAGGTGCTACTGCAAATAAAAAGGCTTCTGGGAGTAAATGCAGATACAATACAATCTGAGCAACATGAATAGATGAACCTACAGGGTTCCTTTGGGAAATATTTTGAAGAGGCATTATGTAAAAATTATTTGACATTATGAAATACAAACAGACTGTACAGGCAATCTGAAAAGTATTAATTCCTCACTATATTGCTGGATTTTCCAGTATGCATGACATTTCTGAGGGAGATGCAGGAGGAAGATAGTTATGGAGAAGATAAAGATAAGAAGAGAAAGACACCTGAATTCCAAAAATAATGATATAACAGGAATGGCAGAGGTAGAAATGTATAAGAGGATATTTTAAATCTAAGAAGTAAAGACAAACTATGATAATTTGTAATTAGAATCTTTAATAACTTATTCAAAATAATCTTTAAAAATACCTTAATATATATGACCATATTCTAAAAGACAATAGTGAGATAGTGCTAAGAGCTCAATTTCTAACATTTATTTAGTTAATTATTGATCCAAGAGTTTTCAATGTCAGCTATATTTCTAACATATCTCAGAACTGTTTTGGTGGTCAACAACCTTCACCATGGAAAAACAACTGAATGAATTTTTAAAAAGTAGTTTTTCTGAAGGACTGGAATATATGGAGAAAAGCAACAGTGCAAGCTGTTGTAATGAATTTCAGACAGAAAACAATGTTGTCTGTAATGAAATTCAGACAAGATAGTAGACGAAAAAAAATCAAGGGCTGTAACGCTAATGAAAAATATAATTTATTTCAAAAAAATATCACTTATATTTTGCAAAATGAGTATTTCAGGAATCTATTAAAATCAATCTAATACTGAAAAGTAAGGGAATATGAATTTTTTACATTAGGGTGTTTTTAAATGTTTAAGTAGGTGAGGATTTTTTTAATGCAAAAACTCTTAATTTTGGTGGTGGTGATGGTGGGGTTTTTTTGTAGCTTTGTGAGTCCATGTGTTTACATTGCTGTGGTTCAAACTGATCAATAAACCACAACATCAAAAATACTAGTGTATGTACTCTAGCTAGAGTTTCTGCCAATTTTGGCATTTGAACTTTTCATGTGAACAATATTGCATAAAGTGGGTCAAAGTAACCTAAATTATAATTATGAGGAAAAATGGAACATATGAAACCTTTAATCATCATGAATAACAAGTGCCTTCTACATAAGAACTTAAAATGTGCTGTAGGATAAGCAGACACCATACCACTGTTTCATATTCTTGTTGAATGTTATTTTTGCGGTTTGGGTAGAAAGGAAGATTCTCAGCCATCCTACCAGAAATGACAGAATTCTGATTTAATTCCTCTCATGATTTAAAACTTGCCATTACTAACATCAGAAAGATTAATAGTCTCTCTCAAGAGCAGTGAGTTTAGCAGCACAAGTACAAACAAGCATGCTTTAAAAAACTGAATTAAATAAACCTTTTAAATTGATTATTTAATTAAAACAGTGAATTCTCTGTACTTCATCTAAGATAAATTCACAATATGCTGCAATAATTTGTTGACTATTCACAAGTAATGCTGGTTCTATGCAACTGTAGTGCTAACTTCTCTCAATTACTTGAAGGTAGAATATGAAGAAAATTCAAGCCTGTAGAGATACCAACTGCATCTTATTGATTATTATTCTGTTCTTGCAATTCCATGTATTTCATAGACATTGACACTGGAAAATAAAAATTAAAAAATAAGATTTACAAGGAAACAGTGGGTGGTATTTTCCCTTAAATACATTTATATAGATTAGAAATTTGATTTTAATGCTGTTGATTCAGAGACTATCTTTTTCACCTGAATGTAAACTGTCCCTGAAGAATCAGTTACCTCAGAATTATTTTCTTATGGCAAAAGGGATTAAACTAAAGTATTTACAAATGCCTTAGCTTTTCACGTTTGCAATGACACAGAAATACTGGTATTGTTCCAGTGCAAAAAGAAGTTTCTATTACTGGATAATACATATGGCTTTATAAACGTGTGACATCTGTTCTGATGATGAATGCTACAAACCCTGAAACAGGAGTTCTGAAAGCACACTTTCAGGTAGCAAAGTTACTTTTTTTTTCCCTATCAGAAATAAACAGGTTTATCTGAAAATTTTTCTTCAATTCCACACTCAGAGTAAGAGAGTTGTGAGCTCTCTAATGGAATCTTATTCAAGGCTTGCACTGCAAACATCTGTTTTTAACAAAATAACCTGAAAGTACAAATAATTTTTCCTAGAACACACACTATAGCGTAGTATATGATCTGAGAAAATAAACAAGAGTTATCAGAGGTTTCCCTATAGAATCCTAGGGACAACCTGATCCTATGATATAAAGCACAAACAAAATCAAAGGCAGGCCACAAAGAGAAAACACAATATAAAATACAGGGCAGAGCAGTTTCCATCTTGACTGCAGCTGAAGAATAGTTTTTGCTACACAGTATATCATTTTTATTGTAGAACTCTCTCAGCTTCTAGCACATCTCTGAGGAATATCTTGAACCACTACTCAAGTAAATCAACAAAAATGAACTATAACTTGATAAAAGTGGCTTTTAGAGATTTAAAATTATTTCCATACCATTTAAGTCATTGTCATCATTGTAACTGTCAGGAGCCCAATTAATTCATATGCTGAAGTCATCACTCTTTGAAACACCTGACCAAGAGAGAGATATTACACCTGTGTATGAATTGAAACACTGAAGAAATGGGAAAAACAGCTTTTCTTTTCTAGGTGACAGTTTAAATTCATTTCAACTCAGCAGTGATTGAATAATACAGACAAAGATTGCATGTTGATCTGTAAAGATTTTGTTGATCTTAATCTAATTTCTAATCGAAAGCTTCAGCATTCTGTCATTCTGTAAACCACAGAATTCCAATCTGGAATTAGTTGTTATGTTTTGAGCTTTAACAGCTTCCATATAAGAGTGGAAAAGATAATACAGTGTCCTTCAATGGAAACAACACCTTTAGATTAGCAATGAGGAGCTCTGCTAGAATAAAGGTAGCTTCTCTACTTAGTCTGTGGTTTGTTTTAAATAAAGTCACTAAAAAATGATTTTTTTTTCTCTGCCTGAATACATGTTCTTACACTACTTAGAGTGTTAGCAATGCTATTGCTACTAGCATTGTTAAGTTATCAATTTTCAAAGGAATTGGTGACCTTAAAAATCTAGTGCAGGGCGCATATCTTCTGTATATTTCTATTTCTGTTTTCATGCAATCAGTGTACAATGGGAATAATATTTCTTTTTTCAAGACTGGTTTTCTTTGTTTTATGTAAATATGAAATATACATATTAAAAAAGCATTCAAACATATTGGTGTTTTTTTTTAATACACTAATGGTACATTTACTTGATTTTTTCCTTCTAGGTTACTGAAGTTCAATCGACTTGAATCTACAAATAAAAGTACTTCGCTTTGGATACTTCTTTTCCATTTAAAAAATTAATATAAGACAAACTGCAAAAACTTAAATAATTTTTTCAAAAAATTCTCCTTTTTTTTTTTTTAATCTAAACATCTTTAAGATAAATTCATCAGATCAGGTGAGAATTTTGCTATTTTTCTCTTCAACACAAGCAAATTTTTCAGGTTAAAAATTGTGTTGTGCTTTACGACTCAATTGAAAACCACTCCCTACTCTATACATCATAATGACTGTCTTAGGAATACTCTCACAGCCTCTTCACTACCCCTCACTGTTCCTTATGGAAATTGTATCCTAAGAACCCCTTCTATTGCATCCTTGAACTCCTTTGTTTCTCATTTTCTTTTAGAATGTTTATATATTCCATTCTTGTCAGAACACAGTAGTTAAATATTATTAAGCATATTACCTATTTTAGCAAATAAGAAGAAAAAGGTGATTTTAGCTAATATCAAGAACATCTTTAATATTGTGATCCTAGAAGACTTTAAATATAAAGTGATCACCTCATGTTTTCCTCATTATCAGAGTCTCTGAATTAAACATCTTTATCACTCCACAGATATTAATTTTTTCACTCTGCTCTTAGATTTTTTTTCTCATTATTTTTAGGATTTGGCAAAACTGATCTTGGTTTAGAAGACAGTAGGAGTAGAAATATATGACACCTCACAGTATCAGTAACCCAGTACTGTTATAAAAAGTAATAAATACAGCTTAAATGCTAACCTGATCAAAAGAAATTTAAGTGGCCCATAAAGTTCTTGAACAGTGGAATGCTGTTTATGGCAAAACTTTCCATATGCCCTTCTCATATATAATACCTTTTTCTTTCCATTAATGTCTTTTGAGAATTAAAATGGGTTTACTAAAAAGAGTTTTACTGCAGTTCCTTTTTAAATAGCCCTCTGTAGGATGGTATATTTATGCATTAATTTGGTACTCCTGAAAATTTATTATCAGGAATTAAGTCAAATAATTTACATCACCTTCCAGGAGCATAACAGTAATATAATGGTAATTTCTTCCCTCCCCCTCCTGAATTCTGCATTACGAGGCCTTAAATATGCTAAGACAGCAGTGGACTGATTTGTGGAAAGTGCTCAGAAGAGGATTATGTCTTCAAGTACATGAATGTAACTGGGATGGAAATATTTTCTAATGAGAGACTTTTATTTTTCTCCCTTTCATAATAGGAAAGACAAAGCCTTTTTGTTTCACTGTGAAATCTAAAATACTGCCACATGATAGACAAATATTTATTTGCTTTTAATGAAATCACATAACCGTATATACACAATTTTTGAATGTCCATTAATTGAGTCTGTTTAAAAAAGTGATGTGAATTCAAGATGTGGTCCTAAAAGTTGTGCACATTTATCTGAGAATGAGAAGTTATGTTGGGGCTGATCAGGGCCGATCATGATTATATTAAACTGTAACAAACTTAATGACATTGAAACCAATATCCATAATAAATCTCTAATTTCAACAGACCAGCCTCACTGTCCATTGTTTTTTGCTTTGAGACATCATTCAGTGAAAAAATGGATGCAAGTAATCCAGAAGGCTACTTGTTTGTTCCCAGTAGGATGGCAAATTCTGTGCATGAATTCCCAGAAATCCATTCTATCAGACAATCAAGCAGCTGAGCTCACTGGAGTGTCAGGCAAAACAGAACAAGGTGAGGGTTGCAGCAGTCCTACCTGTCTTGCTCCAGCATTGCCCAACTTTTGCTTTTTTAAGCCTAAGAATAACAAAGACATCAGGTAAAAAAATTACTGCTAAACAAGGTCATCAACAACAAAATGATGAAATTGATATCTATGTCAGGAATAATTTTCTTCTCCTTCTTCTTTTTTATTTTTTTTAATTTAGTAACTCAACAAAAATATCGGAAATATTTAAAAATTCAAATATATTCTGATGGTAAAATTCCATTCCTTGCAAGAATGGAAAAAAAATGTCATGAAATGAAAGTTTTTTCTAGGAATAGAATTTAAACACTGAAAAGCTGAAAATATTTCTAGGAAGGAAAATTATTGTTTCAGGCTTTTTAAATACACAGCTGGGCATTTATAACAGATGTTCTAGGGACCACATAATTTACTTTCTTATTTAGGAGTTAGAAGATGTCTCATCTGCTACCCTGAAAAGGTTAAATTTCTTTTTAGTGCAAAGTTTCTTTGAGAAAAAAAACGACTCCATATAAGGTAACTAGTTCCTTGTTGATTTCAAATTTCATCATATTTCTTTGTAACACAGATTTTTTTTCCTTAACATTTCAATAAACTATTGAATTTTGTTTAAAATGTATTGAAAAAATTGACTGAGGCTGAATGTATATGAGATTATGAGATTCTGTATATTTATCTAGACTGAGATGCATTCAAATATCAGCACTATTTTTATGGAGAAATCATTCCATACCGAAGATATTTTATGCTCTTCACAGAAAGTAACAATTTTCTTTCTTAGCAATATTTAATGCAAAGAAGAGCAAATAGAAGAGCAATAGAATGCTCTTCTTCAATGTTTAATGCAATAGAATAGTAAATTAACAGTTTGGGAGTAAATCAAATTCCTACCCTGCCTCAAGAAGGGTATACATTTTACACAAAATAGTAAGACAAATTAATTTTTTTTCTCGAACTTATTTATGTATTCAACATATAAATGACATTGCATATACCTAGGCAAATACCATCTGCATGTTAATCAAATTTTATCCTTTGTTCAATTGTTATCAAAATGTAATGTCTGCAATCAATTATGTTCTTCTTCCATGTGAGATTTTATATCTTAGAAAAGAGAGAACTAGCAGGTCACATTTACAAAGAAGAAGGTAGAGAAATTAATGGAGTTTTCTATGACTTGAGAGAGTGTGCTTGACCCACATTTCTGTAGAAACAAAGGAAAATAAAATTCATACTAAAAAAAAGGTGTTTTTTCTTTCTTTTGCCTCTGTTCACCCTGGAAATCATATTAATATTAGATAGGTGAAAACGCCTTTTAAGTTTCAATTCTTATTTTTTACTGAGGGTATACATAGCCAAAATTGTGCCTTCTTTTTCATCTTACACCCTGATTACACCCTGATGAAATCCCACTATTGATTATTTACATTATACCTGAATAATCCACTATACTAATTTTCATCACCTTAAATTGAATTTGGCACCAACAGAATGAGTACCACATTCTAATTTCAAGGTGAGATATTGTAACAGCAATGGAATAAATGTTTTCACACCACGAAAACCCATTGACAAAATCCTAATTTGTAATTGCATTGAATCTTGTGCTCAAATGACATATGCTGAGACATAGTAATAAAAAAGTTTTAATTTAATTTTAATCATAGACCATTAGTGATGCTTCATGTTAAATAAAACCCCAAATCAAGTTCTACATTAACTAACAAGTAAAAGATTTTGAAATATTTCAGAAACAAAGCAAGATCCTCATAAACCCTTTATAAAATAGTAAAAGAATACCCCCTGTTCAAGATTCTTATAACAGGAGGCTAATCAAGAAACTCATAGAAAACAAAATATATTATCCAGAGCTAAATAATATTCCACAGAACTGAGCAATAAACTCTGTAGTCTGAAATAACATATGGCTACAAGAGAAATTATATGGGATTTTTAAGACTATTTCATAATACTAAGTACAACTTCTACCCCTCTTATTCTATTTTCTCTATAGTTCAACCCACTGACTGAAAAAAAGGGGAAATAAGCATGAAAGTATCCTTTTTTAGAATAGGAAACAAAAAAAAAACTATTTATTGCCTGCAATATTAGTGATCCCTTAATGCTCATTCACACCCTAATAACTAGGTTGTATATACAGAACACAGAAAGAATAAACTGAAAATGTTATGTTATCTCTTATGACATTAAGCACAGAAAGATGTCCTACAAAGAAACTCAACCTCTACGAAAGTATATAGAATATAAACGTAAAATATAATGTAAGTCAGTTTAAGAATAGTTCTTGATTTCCTATTTATTGTTTATTGATTTTTGAACTCCTTCAATAGCATCTTACATCTCAAAAAAATCATGCTGTGCAATTTATTTTATTGAAAGTCTGAAACATGTCTAATTTTCCCATTGAAACTGTCACATCCAGTCAAAACTACTTGTTTCTTTAGAATGACACAAAATAATTTTGAAATGTATGCTTCTCACACATGAGGTTCTTCCCCACATTTCTATTAGAAGCAGTTCTCAATCAGTCAGTAGCATGAAAGAAGAAATCCTTTCCATCTAATTGAATACACATGGCTAAATACCATGACACAGCTTCATACACACTGGATTAACTACTTCTATCTGAATGGCAGCAAGCCAATCCCTCTGAACAGCCAAAAAAACCATGAAAGGCTACACAATCTGGTTCTGAATACTACTTAAATTACACAATTTTTCTAACTATGGTAAGGAAAAGAAAGAAAATTGAAGAACAAAACTGTTTCACAGTGAAGTTTACCCACAATAAATTTCTTAATAGATGTGTCATATCATCCTTCCTGAGGGATATTTGCAGTGCCACCCGCACGCCATTTCTGTTTCTGCTTTTCCCTAAGGAATTGCTTGTTGAGTTCAAAACCAGTATGGTCTTTTCTAAGGCTAGGACTGTAACTCTGTCATTATTCAGACAATATTCCTAAATGTAAGTGGAAAATCAACTACAAAGACAAGTATTGGAGTTAAATGGGATATTTATATGATTGATGACAAGCACAAAGTTGGATGATAATTCTTGTAGGTGGTGTGTAACAACTTTTTTTTTGTATTTTTTTTCACCATTCCAAGGTATTATTATGGTCTATGTAGAAGAAAGCAAAAGAGAAAAAGAAACTTATCTAGATTCAAAATTACCTTTATATTTAAGGTATTTATTTAAATATAAATATCTGGATACATTAATATTCACAGAAGGAAATGCATGAAGCCCCTATAGCAATACTAATCTGCCATGACTGTCTAAACTTAGAAAATTCAAAAATATGTAAATTAAGGAAGATTAGCCAATTTTCCAGATTCTTCTTCAGAATGTAAAATACTTTAGTGTGCTTTCTGTGGTTTTTCTTGACTTCTGTGAGAGTGAGAGAGTGAGAAAGAGTAAACAAAAGAGAGGGAGTCAGGCAGAGGGAGTGGGACAAGGTAAAGAAGGGGGAGAGGTATTTAATTTATTGAAAAAGAGAAGTAGTTTAGAAAATTAATCTGACTTTAGAAATATGAACATTGTGTAGCCTTCTTATCAGTATATGTGTTATATTTTCAAGGAGTATGGAAGTGGATTTTGCCTTGAGCATCCAGTTGTCTCCACCAAGGATCCTAAAATTTTCTAGCTACCCATTACATGTCCAAGTATATAGCAAAGGTATCTTCCAATTACTGACTGAATTTTGAGGGAAAAAAAAGACATAATAAGAACTGCATTTTTTATCCTACCAAGGAAGCAAATTGCACCTGTAATGGGAAGAAATGCTGACATAACATGTAATGAAAGACAAAAATCCAAAACCAGCTCTCAAAGTTGTGTTAGGATCTACGTATCTTGCTGTTCACTTATATCCTGTGAACAAGTGTCATCATTCAAGAATGTTGCATAAGGAAGTGGGGTATTCAGGGCCTTTATGCAATCAGTAGCAGAACTCTAATGAGTTGAAGATACTCCATGCAGAAATGAGGTGTTCTTGCCATCAAGAAGCACATTTGCTGTTTGAGATACAGACTGTCAAAGGAATTTAGCAGGTAACAAAAATTTGTCCAAAAGAACATAAATAGAAAAAAAAAAGTAAAAAACAAATCAAGAGCAAGTATTTTGAGCTATCTCTAAAAAAAGGGTGAACATGTTTCTGCTGAAAACTATTAACAAAAAAAGGTATTCTGAGCCATGTTCATGAGCTGCAATTTCTCATTTTTATGTTCTGTACCTTACACCAAATTAAACTCTAGTTTTATAAGGAAAATCCGGGAAACATTGCTTGATGATGATATCTAACACAGCCAATTCAATTGTACAACAATAAAAATCTTGGCTTACACCATGTAAAAATTGTCTTTTTGAGGATTTTCTGCTCAATAACTGAGAAAACTGGTTTCATACATGTTAAATAATTTATTGTACCTGATCAAAATATTTGATATTTGCTGCCATTAAGAGGAAAACATTCCTTCTTCAATTTTTCCTCTTACTAACAGTTCTGTGATTTTAATTTTTATGCTGTATTTTGTATGTAATGTGTAATTCTCTGTATTAATAATTTTCGTGTTTCAGTTATTATAGTATTTAGTATGTTATCAATTCCATCAGTAACATTATGAAAGAGAAAACACCGCACTACATTGAAAGTGCATTAACATATAGATTAAAGACAATTCAGTCTTTTCAAAATGTGCATAATGTGCATTTATTCACAGCTACGTCCATTCAGCTAGCAGAAAATTTAGGATGACTATAAAGCTAAACCAAACAAGTGGCCTGTGAGGTGTTTCATGAAACTTTTTGTTATAAACTCTTTCTGAAACCCATTAGGTTTCTGACCTGAGCACAGTCATTATTACAGTAATTTTGTAAACACTAATATGTAACAGTTTGTAAAAAACAGAATTAAAAATTCCATTTTTGCTATCTTTACGTTTTGCTTTTTGCAAAGTTGTACTCATGAGTAGTTCAATACTTTGTTGAATCCAGGCTGTGCAGGCAGGTAAGATTTATTTTCCTAAATACCTTTGTATAAAACATAACTTAAAACTTGTATAATAAAAACTGCAGAGCACAACACTTTAAATACTTCCTCTCCCAAAGCAATCATATTTTTTTGTAGATATAAAATAAAATATTGCCTTTTTACAAACACAGTGTTGGACAAGAGGGATAATTATAATTTGGCAGGATCTACTATCTGCAAAGGCCTATATTACTTAATTTTCTTCAGTCCTCCTCTTTTGTGGACAATTATTTCAAGGAGAAATACAAAAATAAAAACCTCCATTGCTACAGTATATTTTTGTATATTAGCACATGATCAAAGTATGTATTAGGTTGGTGTGGATGAAGCACTTAAAGATACTACACGTCTGACTGTGCTAGAATTGACTCATTTATTAGTCTCAGCTTGAACACACTTAGGCAATCATGCACAGTTTCCTAACTTGAGTTTATATATTGATTTCATGCAAGCAATATTATTAACACTAGGACCCCATGAGTCAGAAAGGCAAATCACAAGAAACAATGTCATGTCATTTACATGTCAATAATCCAAATCAAATAATCCGTAATATGTTTAAATATCTCTCTGAAAGAGAGGTCTTTGTTTAATTTGTTTTGTTAGTTATGAGAAGAAAGGGAAACTACTCTCAAAAGAGGGCACACAGGAGAGTGCATGCAAAAAGAAACTACATCACACTCAAGTGAGGATGCCACAGAAAATCTACAAGTGCAATCACAGATCTGAATAAGATCATAAAAACCCAATAGAAATAAAAATATTAGATGGAGAATTCATCAGTTCCTGGAAATATTATAATTTAAAAACCCCAAAGAACCAGACAGAAAAATATTTAATACCTAATTTCCTACTCTGTGAAAGAATAGAGCAGCAGACGTCCAAATAAAATGCTTAATTGTACAGACTAGATTACATATAAGCATATAAATAAGCATAGCTGAACATTTTATCACTTTGCTAAAATTCTGACAGTGTACCTAATTGTACCCTGGTGCATATAAATATGAAGTTCTCCCCATATTTTGCAATGATTTTGAATGGTTTCTGGAGTTGCAGGGTGTTAATGGTTCCACATCCCAGTAAACCTAAGTAAATTCCTAGTGTGAATCATGTGTCGTAGGCCAAACATATTTTTCCTGGTGCTATAAAAATAAATAAATGAAAAGAAAGTGTATCAGTGTTTAAGTCCCAAATGCATCTAACAGAATGACGAAAATAGGACTGAATTGGATGGTGTTTGCATTAGATTGATGTTACTAAGAGAAAAAAAGAGCCATAAAAGTCCTGCAAATGATGAGCTCTCTGCTGCTCCTGATTCATTCAAGTTCGTTCATTTATTCATTCATTCATTCAATTCAAGTTCCATCCTTCTTACTGCCTTAATATCCAGTGTTAACTGGTTTTGTTCATAAGCTACTCTGTTCTTAGCATTTTTTGGTTTGGGCTGGGTGCCTTTTCATTTTTGTAGGGGACACGTGCACGTGAATTAACAATTTCTAGATTTTTTTGGTCTCCCAATATTAATTACACTATATTAAATAAATATGGTATCAAGACTAACCTTCAAAGAAAGACTGATCTAACATTTACCATCCTTCTGATTTTCTTCTTTCACAAGTCAGAGAAAAAAAATATTTAGTTAGTTTCTAGAATTAATTGGAATTCAGATATTTTGTTTCTTTCTTGTGAGGGGCAGCAAGGATTGGAACAGGCTATCCAAAGAAGTTGAGGAGTCTCCTTTTGTGGAGATATTTGAAAGCCATCTGGACACAATCTTCAATAATGTTTTCCAGGACACTCCTCTCAAAAAGAGAGGTTGGACTAGATGGCCTCCAGTGGACCCCTCCAAATTTAATCATCCTGAGATTCGGGATTCAGTGATTAATGAGTTGTGAAAACATAAGAAAGGTAAAAAAAAAAGCTTTTTTTATTTATCAATGCTCTTTTATATAGAGCTGAAATTTGCACTGCATTATAGAAAAGAAATATACACAATGAAAGAAATCAATTTTGATGACAGGTTAGTTTAATAGAGTGTGCTTTCCTACTTGTGATAAAGAATTTGAAAATGAGTATGGATTTGTGATCCATCTCCTGTTCATTTTATCTGACTATTCTTTGCCTATTATGGAGGAAAAATACCATACTTATATTCACTAGAATAGGAAAACCATACAAAATTTACACACTTCCTTCACATATTTTAGAACATAGAAATAAAAAAACCTGAAACAACAAAACAACAAACAAAAAAAAATCCCCCACCAACCTAACAACCCCCCTAAAAAAAACAAGCTAGAAGTAAACAAACAAAACAAAACCCCAAAGAAACAAAATAGCAAGAAACCTCCGAAACAAACAAAAGGCTAAACACTTATTGTGCACAATGTCATCCAGTAAGGTAGGAGGAGATATGGACATAAACAGCAAAGATATTTCCTGATTAATCAATAGATTTACAGAAGAGAAATTGATGGAGACAAGGAGTAGATTTTAACATCCTGTCAGAGGAGAATCAGAAACCATGAAAATTTTTTTTCAGCCTGTGTACAGAGCTTAGCAGCAATGCTTTGTCACCGGCATTCAAATTTTAACATTTTGCTGAAACTACCTTTTTAGGACAAAGAAACAGCAAGTACCTCTGGTCAAGTATTTTCCATTTTGTCCAATAATACCAGAATCGCATTGGATTTTGAGCAGACAATTTGGCTTTGGGCAGACATTTGGTAAACCAAGAAATGCAACTATCAAAAGCATTCTTCTTTCCACTTAAAGTGAGTTTATATTTCCCAGTATAAATGATACCTCTGACCTGTCAATTCCATTTGACACCTTGTTGTTGTTCAATGGAGAAAACAATGAACCAGTGCTTGCTAGCAGATATGCTGTCTAGAGATTTGCAACAAAGAAGGATGTGGCTTGATATATGGCCTTGTGTATGGCCACTTGCCATGCTATTTCCACATAATGTTAACTGCAAAACTAACCCTCCTAGGTGCAATTTGATCATGAAAGAAATACCGATTAACAGAACCAGAATGGAATTAGTATTCTTTCATTAAAAATGCATTTAAAAGGTAAAGAAAAATACAATTTGCCTGTCTCTCATACTGTAAAAGTTGAAGAACTGAAAGAAGATATATGAGGAACAGAGGAAAACATGTGGCGGGATGCAAAAAATCTATAAATATGCTCAAGACAATACAGTAATTCAAGAGAAAATGGAATTCATTTGTAGTCTCAAAGAAAGAAATAAAATTTTCTTAAAGTTAAGTGAAGAAAAAATTCAAATTCACATATGGAAAATATTTACTAAATTACACACATAAAAAGAAAACATTATTGTGGTCAAACACACTTAAGAAACAAACAGAGAAAGTGAATTAGAGCCTTGAGTCCACTAGGTTTTTTGAAATTCCAGAATGGAAATCATAGTTCTAGTTTATTTCTAGCCTATAAAAAGCTTCTTATCACTATGAGTTAAAAAACAAATCAAAAAAACCCCAACAATTTTCATAGGAGTATAATGGCAAGAGATTTCAGGGGGTCTTGTACTACTTTTCTTCATGACATTTGTAGTATGATTACATTGATATATTCTTACATTTCAGAGCTTGAACAATTATGTGTGTGTGTATATATATAAATATATATATTTATATACACGTGTTGCAGTTTAGGTAGTGTTCCTGAAAAGAAAAAGAAATTATCCAAAGTTCTTTCTCTATTTCAGTTAAAATTAAGTTAGTGTAACTCTGATGAAAAAGAAAGCTTCGTGCAAAGTCTTACAGTAAAATATCAGGAATCCAAAAACTTTGATCTCCTACTGAATTGGAAGATCTAGGCATAATAAAATGTCTATATATCTTAACTTTTGAAATATAAGACAAAACTGAACACCTCATCTTCAGCAAAGACGACAAAACAATAAACTTGGGTCCACTTTATCTCCTGTTATTCATAACAGCTCACAGCCTGTTAACAAATCTGACATCTCAAATGGCTTCAATGCAAAAGATTTTTCAAATTTAGAAAAAAGAAAGCATAATTTGTTTTCCTCAGAACTGCAAGTTTCTGTTCAACTCTTCTTCTTAAGAAGATGAAAAGTAGAATGCAAAACTTTTAAAGCTTACTTTTATTTACCAGAATCATAATCTCATTTCTGCATAGATGCTAATAAACAAGTTTACTTCTTTTTTTCAAACCATGTTGAGCAAGCCTTTTAATTCAACATATTTTTTAAAACTAATAGCAAAGAAATGTTCCTAACAGTGAGATAGAAATTTGTTGTTACTATGAATGAACTGAAAGGTAATAGCTGAACAATTTCAAGCTATGGCAGTTCTCCTAGTAATTTTTAAGACGCCTTAAAACATCTGTCTTACTGTTAAATAGACTGATCTCACAACTACATGCCATCAGTTTTATGTGGTGATCATTGGTTTTTGAAAAAAAAAAAGCCTACCTGAACGATCCATGGATTTTTTTCTTAGTGTATTTGAGTTTTTGTCCATTTTAAACATTATTCACAAATAGACTGAACCATATAGAGACCTGATGAAAAGGCATACATCCACTTAATTTTTTTAAGAAGACAAAAAAGATCAGTACAGAATTCTTCATGTGCACATTTTTCCATATAACATAAGGGTTTTTACATTCTTTTGATAGTTAAGGATGCAAGACCAATATAGAGGGTTCATAAAAGATGGCGTTCAACACTGCTGAAGATAATACACAGACACAAATCACAGGCTTTATTTTAGGCTGAACAATAGACAGGAAATAGAGCTGTTTTTCTTACATCAAAATTTATCTTCTGCACATATGTCTGTCCCTTGTTCCCTCTCACTATTGGAAGATATTATTGTCCATGAGATTTTCCTCCAAAACAAGGACTGAACTAATGAAGCCTGGACAGATTTCCATAATATTACCACTGGCCAGAAGCTATTGTTTTCCAGTAATCTGTTTCAAATAACTGCATTCCCAGTTACAGCACTTGAGCATAAAAATCCTTCTAAAAATTTGTCTGGCATCATAATATTGCTATTATCACATACCATACTCAAAAATGGTAACTTATACTGAAACCAGCTTCTAACAAGAAAATGTTGTTGCCAATACCTTCTTTATTCTAGAATTTTCACAATATTAAGTTTAACCTTTCAAGATAGCTTATTTTTATTTCAAAAGGCAAACTACTACAAAATGAAAGAAAAGAACGATTAATGAGAACTAAACTGGTGTGGCTTTCTGAAATAAATTTTTGGAAACATACTGATGCTGTTTCCCAGAAATTTTGTGACAGAAGATACAGTCTTATAAAGACCATTTGTTCTGGGAATACTTAGGCCCCTGTGCTGGAAGGCAGCGTGAGGAGAAGAATGAAAGGACCAAAATTAAAGGAGAAATTAAATTTCTACATTAATAGTTAGTCTACTACACTACTTAGTCACACACAGGTCTACCAAGCCAGACAGAATTCACCCACAGGTACTGAGGGAGATGGTAGAAGTGCTTACTGAGAGACTTTCAATCACTGATCAGCAGTCCTGGTTAATCGGAGATGTCTCGGGTGATTCAAAGTTAGCAAATGTGAGC